>ML827836.1:116486-133351 GCA_009831015.1 Picea engelmannii
CCATCACTGACACAAGAATTCTCCAGCTGAGGAATAGATCCATTTTAGAGTATCTCATTAAGTGGAGGAAACTTCCTGCTGAAGATTCCACTTGGGAAGATGAGTCTTTTATACAAAAGAATCCATAATTACTCAAGCGTTGCAGACAACACTTGTCTGAATGGGAGGGGCATGTTAAGCCCTAAATAGTGGCACATTACCCCTTAATTGGGGAATATTACATTAGTAATGTTATTTTATTTATGTCGTCTTGGGTCCATTAGTTGTAATTGTACCTCCTAGTCTCCTATATATACCAAGGAAACATTTTCATTTGGAATCATCTTGTACTTGAACATTTATGTGGTGTATAAGGAGGTTTCCCCCGCGAAGAGTCTTATTATATGAAATTCTCTCTTTTTCAAGGCGTTGAGTACTTATTCTGAGGGTTTTCTATGCTATATTGATATTTGGTTCTTAACAGAGTTTGATTTGAATCAAATAAGTGTTTCTGAATGTATTTGGTGATTATCTGAATATTAATATTTGTCTTTTCATTTTGTTCTTGAAATAAGTTCTGATATGTTGAATGAATGATAAAATATGAACTTGTTCATCCGTTGAGACCCTTTCCACACTGGTTGATTACCTATGGATAACATGTATGGGATGCCTAGTTAATGGGGCATGTAACCCTATGTTTCTCCCCATCCTTTAAATGGAAAGTTTGTGGGATGAGAAAACATTCACTTCAGGGATGCTAGGAGGTGGCACCTGGGTACTGAGGATGCAAGCCAAATATATGAGGAGCATGGGGATAAAATCCTTGCAAGTAGTGCAAGGAAGGCGAAGAGTTTATTCTTTTGGAAGCACCCTATACCCTTGTTCAAGTTCCCCGCTTAAAATCTCCAAATAAATATCAGCCTTAGATTCAACTTTGAAGGTTGATCTCGACCATTCATTGGATATCAGAATGCCAGAGGAATCACTTCAGAAAGAGGGTCTTTCGGAAGAACCTGCGAGCATTTCCAAGGTGAATTTTTCGACAGGGGTATCTCGAGTTTATGAGAGCCATTGATATACTAAGAGTTTATACATAATGGATCTAGATCATAGATCCCATTATGGACCATCCTGCTAGGCTTGTCGAGATGCAACGCTAAAAAAATCCCTGAGAATCATGTGGTAGGTGCTTCTGATGGAAAAAATATTGAAGGAAAAATTTAGAATGGATTAGATTTGTAGATATGCAACGAGGCCCAACAAGTGAGATATGATTTGTTGATCTTTCCATGGGTCCAACCCAAGAGAAACCCTCTTATAGTTAAGTAACCCTGTCAATTGTTGAGTGAATTTGAGATCCCAAGGAAACCCTAACTGTTGGATGTGGATGTCCGATGACCGTCGGATTTGTCAGCGAACCCGGTTTGGAAAGAAATATTCAGGAAAAACCTTAAGGTCATTGGATGTGATATTTCCTGATAGCAAGATCCCAAGTGAGTGTGGGTCATCGATTTGTTGTGGAGTGAACCCAAAAAGATCTAAGATGTAGATGTTATGATGGACCCCAGTTTTTGAGCGATTAGACAAGGTTGGATGAGTCATTAACCATTGTATGGCTTAAAGGATTCCAAGTGAAACTAGTGTGTTGACCACCTTGTTTCTCGTCCGTTGGATGTACCATATCTTAGAATATACCTTTAAATTACCTTCTAATTGGTGAACCCGCAAAAATATCGTCCGTCGGATGAGCTCCACCACAACCGTTGGATCTATTGGAGTGAGACATTCAAAAGGAAAGTGTTGGGGTCACATGATTTGCATCTCGAATGGGGAAGGCTCGACTAGATATCATCCATCAATTAATATGCATTCGAGAAAATTAGAACCGTTGATCTAGGAAAGTTCAAATCCATGTTGCGTAGAGGTTTTTCCGCTGAGGGATTTCGTTGTCTTGTAAGATGGATTGTGTCATGTTCAAGGACACCTTAGAACCACACCAACTCACACACCTACCATGTCCATTCATACAGGTGACATGGAGAATTCCACGTGGTAACCATGTTAGATTGCTAATGTGGTGAGAGGAAAATCCCGCAGGTCTTTGGAGGGCCATCTATATCAGCCTAAAACCCGGTTTTCGACTATGAGGATAGTTGATGGAAATATCTAGGTGAGAAGGTTTCCATCCTTGGGGTTAATACCTGAGAAAAGAGTTAACTAAGGAAGAGAATATTTTACATCCTACCATCCTAAATGTGTTTAGGGGGTCGGGTGTGTTACAAAGTGGTATCAGAGAATAGTTCAAACTCTAGGCCTATATAGGGACAATAAGGATGAATGAATTTCATAATATCATGCATGAAATAAATGTATGCCTTAAATCCCATCGAATAATTTAACTATAATAATTTGTTCTAACAATAGTTTCTAAACATGATTGGTAACAAGAATAGAGTCATGGTTTGGGACTATTAGGGTAGGATGATGCCTTAGTAGGGCCAAGAGTATTTTCACATGTAATTTGAATGGTTAATTGCTAATAATGGCTTATTGTTTCAACACATAGGAGATACTGAAAATAAAAAGAAAACATAAGTGAATGGTGCAGCTCAACATGGAAGAGACCTCACATTTATGAGATGAGGAATCTCATGGAAGGAGAGCTAGAGAAACCCCTCCAAACTTGGTAGTGATAGTGAGGAGTCTGAAAGTAGATAATGAAAGGATATGATAATAAAATTGGCAAGTTTCCCATTGCTCCCTTATTCCCTAGATGGAGAAAAACTACTAAGAATATTGTTTAGACTAATACAAAGACCATTGTTGAAACTATAGAAGACTTAATTGATATCACACTTGATTAAATTCCTCATATTTTGAACACAAATCCATAATCTCCTCGCATTCTTTGAGACCTTCAAGTCTATGTTTTCTCTCGTATTTTACCAATAAATCTTGTGAAATTCTTAGGTTTTTGTTGCCCAAATGGTTAGAAACCAACCTTGATTTCCAACTTGGAGAGCTAGATATGCTCTCAACCTAGCAGACCAACTACATGATATTCCCAACCATATTGAATGTGTCCTCCCAAATTTTGACTAGGATAAATTAGGCTAACCAAAATATCATACAAAAAGATTATTTGGCTATTATATTAATGGATGTGGAACATGAAGTTGTGGTATGCATATTGGTTTCTTATACTTTTGAAAATACGTATTCCACGTGGTATTTCAAAATGTCAATATGATCCATGGATCATTGGAATAATTTTGAAAAATCATTCATCGGTAAGTTTGGTGAAGAATCTACCCTGTTTGCACTCTTGAAATAAATAATAGTAATTAAAATTGATAAAATACATTAACTAGTATTTCACTACAATTCTAATTATTTTTTCAGTAAATTCTATCCAAGAAGTAGTAGTTTAATATTATACTTCTACTTTTCATGCACTTATTTCCATCCATGTTTTTAAAGAGAATTGGTAAGAATAATTTACATGAAAATTTTGAAGAAGCCAAGAATGTGGAAAATAAATATTGAATTTCACAAAAAACATAAAAAATAGGAAACCAAACCTACTTATAAGAAATTATTTTTTCTACACAAACCACCCTATAAAACAAATATTGAGTTTCACAACAAATACCCCATAGACATGGAGATTATTTTACATTTACTTATGAAATTATCGAATGAAAATGTGGATTTGAAAAAGAAATCTAGAGATGGCACTCCTAACCCTAGAAATTTCACATGTTTCTATAGGAAATTGTTGATCAACATTTGTTGATCAATGATTGCATACTTTGCATGTTTTGGTCTATACTTTGTAATTTTTCACTTTTTTTCTAGTATATTCTATGTGCAGTCATTTTTTCCAAAAATGCGGGTTGTGGGGAGATTACCACTAGGACCAAAAGTCCCATACTTAGTTTTTTTTTTTCATTTTTAACTACTCCGCAACCCCAACACTTAGCCATTTATTTACTTGCGGGAGTCCTATTGCGTAGATTCAAGTGATCCCAACCCCGCAAACATGCAACCCTCAAATAACACTCCCCACTTCTGCATCATTCATAATCAACCTCTCTCAATACTTAGATAATTTACTTGATTACAAATGTGGGATTCCTCCCCTCATCCCCACTTTTCATCCCATTTTGTACCCTGCATCTTGCATTTCCACCTACTCCAAAATGATCTGCATATTTTTGCAACCCGTAGAATTGACTATTTTGGTACTTAGTATATTTCTTTATTGTGGATGTGGGAGTCTCCTCATATCTGTTATGGGATAAAATCTCACAGATATCTCACAATATGGATGGCAAGATATCCCTAGGATTTTCCTATTGATCCTAGACATAAATAGCTAGATTTATTTGGTGTTCCTAGATCTAAGACAAGCAATTTCTATTATACCAATAAAGGATAGATTATCATACCTTATGTTTGAAGTTTGTCCTTGTGTATCATGGATATTTCAACTCCTAAAATGCATCTCTAGCTCTTGCAAACTACTTCATGCACACAAGAAACAAACAACACCAATCTCCTTCTTCTTCGAGTGTTAGAAATCACTAATCTAACTCATATCTAACTTGATTTATCACTCATAAGATCAGATCCAAACCATTCATGAATCAAACATAAATAATTTGGGGGAAAACTAATGATCTATTACTTAACATAAAGAAATTACATCAAGCTCATACCTTTGATGATGATGCAATTCTCCTTTGGCTCCTTGCTTCTTGCTTCTCCTTAGCTTCTTGATCAGGCTAGGCACTATGATTTCTGACTATTGTGAATAGGAAAATATCCTATGCAAATGGACAACATAACACTACCAAGGATTCATCCTCCTATTTCTAAATACTAGCCTTTTTTATGTAGATCCTTGGAAGAGGCTTGGGAGAGCTTCTAGATCTTCTAGAGACCACTAGAGACTCAAATGCTATGAGTTCCTAGGATCATGCCACGAAGATACAACGCATCCCTCGCCTATCTCTTTGTAACTCCACCAATCTAGAAGGTTTGAAAAATCATCGCTTATTGTACCATATATGATGTGCTATTATCATCGGGTGTTATCTCCTATGAGACCCGCGATGACCCCCAGAAAGGGCCCAAATCACAAGAAAAATATGTATTTTGGCTTTCATATTCTTGTGAACTCCCTTCTAGCCTATAGGGTGGAAATTAAGGCTATAAAATATGCCCCCCTATGTTTGAGTTCAGGAAAGGAATGGATGACCGAAAAACATTACAATAAAGTAGTGTCCATGTGAGGCATCATGAGGATAAAGAAAAGGAGGTTCAGAAGTCAACAAAGTCCTACAATCAAACACCAAGAATGAGAGAACATATAGACCATCCTATAGGTAGACATACTCAGACTCTAAATGAGCTTGGCCGCCAAACAATACACTATGGATCCATGATATGAAATTCCAGACCATTCCCACGAAAGAATACATGGTGGATCCATGTCATCAATAAGACCGTAGCCACGAGACAATACAATGTGGATCTACATCATGAACACAATCATAGCCACCAACAAATATAATTTGGATCTATGACACAACATATAGATATCAAAAAGACAACAAGCACTAAGGATAGTGCCCCTGAAGTCTTCAAAGTACTGATAGACAAGTGATATACTCCATCACAACTTGGGAGGGGATGTTGTAAAGGAATGAATAATACTTTCTAGATCCCTCTCCTAGATAATGTGTTGAAGTCAATAGTAAGAGATCTATCGAAGGAGGGAATTGATGTATCCCCCAGAAATCAACACGAAACATACACAGAGAGATGATATGAAGAGATAGTATCACCAAGCACAACTAACACAAGGATGACCGACTCAGAAAGTAAAAAAAATAGCAGATGGTCGACTTAGGCTTAAACTTCCCTTGAATATATAGCACGGCACAATGGTGGCTTATTAGCGAGACACAAGAGCTACACAAATATAGTGCAACAATGCATGAAGGATTGACGCACTCTCCATAATGACTAGAAGAGTAACAATCCCAAGAGTATATTTGATTCATATTGTCGGGATGGCTCCTAGGCAAGCTAAAACCCAACTGTAAGATGAGGATTAAAACAAGTGTCATTTTCAAGGGTGACTCGTCTAACGTTTTCATTTTGAGAATAGACCAATGGTGAAAACCCCCCTACTCTTTTTTTTAGTTTTTTGTGTTTTTGCCTTCTTCATGGTTTAACGAGCACAAAAGAGGAATAAAATTATGCTCAGTCTCCCTCATGGTTTAACGAGCACAAAATAATGACACAAGTATGCTCAGTATG
Source organism: Picea engelmannii (assembly GCA_009831015.1). NCBI lineage: Eukaryota > Viridiplantae > Streptophyta > Pinopsida > Pinales > Pinaceae > Picea > Picea engelmannii. The sequence goes on from ML827836.1 coordinate 122,799, forward strand.
TAACTTTTTTGTGTCCTTTTACAAGTCCGAAAAAGAGATAAAATTATACTCAACGAGAGAGAACAAGTGGCTTAACAACACGCTCTTATGTTCTAAGCGCATGTAACTAACCTAAGAAAAACTAATGCAAATGGTACATGAATGTGAGAACAACTCTTATCAGTTGTTCACTCCTTGGGTAGGTGGATGCAAAACAAAGGCCAAATAATGCAAGAGGTGGATGGTCAAGGCTACTGCAATAGTAGTAAGCGGAATTAAGGAAAACAACAGTGCAACAACAAGAGGCATGGCACAAGAAGAAAATGCATAAGAAATGATTAAGAAAAAATAAAAACTTTTGGGAACCCCCATGAGATGTGGCCAAAATATGAACGAAGAGAGAAGGATGAGGCTCAACTTCAAGTCATGGAAGGGCTAAAGGAGGGCTCCTTTTCCTACAGGAAAATGTAACATGGGAACCGAATGTAAATATGAGTGCTAACTATGGTGCCCATGAAGGGAAGGTACTAGCGAACCAATTATGACATGCAAAAAGAGTGGTTAATGGTGCAACCAGCTGGGATCGAACCTAAGGCATGGTGTTGGAAGAACAAACGATTAATAATGCAAGGCAAGAAATGCAGGGAAAAACTTATCCCTATATGTCAGTTTATAGAACACATACCTCAATTTCAGTGAAAGTTACAATCTTCGTAAAAAAGTCTCTGTAATCCTGTCAACACATGCAAACTAGATCCTGGGGGTCAAAACGCATAGTGAAATCTCGAAAAAAAAAATGGGATTTTTTGAATATGATATATGCAAAACCAAAAGAACTCACACCACACACCTATGTACAAGGAACTATGGATCTTGATGCTTTATGCCTAGTAGATCCTATTGCTAGGCTTAAGCCAAGGATCGTTTTCAAAATTGATGAACTCATGAGTCAATGTCGACATCATATGGCACACCATGTTGGGGCCATGCCACATAGTAACAAATTTCTACGGCCAAAGATATGCATTGTGAGTGGTTACGTGAGCTATGGTGGCTCCTTTATGGGACTCATCAAGACATGAAGGAGGTACAAAACATAAATCTTCGATAAAAGGGGAAGCACAAAATTCAGTGGAAAGTTCTAAAAAACGATAACCAAGGCAAAAATGGGTCAAGACTAGGAGGTATACTAGATGCCCCAACAAATTCTCATAGTCTTGAATCAAGACTCATCATGCTAAATCTCATGGGTTCCAAATTAGGGAGGATGGATTCTAAATGATGCTCATCTTCCTTAGGCTTATCAATGGAAGCCATGACTTTCAATATGGCCTCTTCTGAAGGAAAATCAAAATCAAGGAAATCATGTGAATTGAGACAGTGAAAAACCTATACGGGAAGAGTAGGTTGATCACACTCCATATGAGGATGGATTTTTTGACGAGTATCAAGTGATGTTGATGGGATTACTGGATCGACAGTTTCAAATGCAATGAGCGACATGGATGCTCCAAATGATTCAACATATTTAGGATGAGGTACCACCAAAGGATCAAAAGACCCAAGGGATCCACTGGTAATCGATGAAATCATGTTGACAGGAGCACTGTTTGCAGTAGGAGATGGTGGGGTAAGGGGAAAAAAACCCATGAGTGAAGAGTCTTTGAACATCCCCACACCAACATGCATATAATATTGTTGAGTATCACGGAAAAATGGTACATTTGACCCCACATTGGATCTAAGTTATAGGGTGTAGAATGCAAGTTGATTGATCGTCACTATTTTCCCTTGATGAGGGAAACATAAGACCCTAAATACCAATGAGAGAACTACAATTATCTCGTAGAACCACGTATGCCTGAGTAGAAAATTGTACTCAAGAGGTGCATCGACGACCTCCAAAACAATAGAGACAGTCTTACCACATAACTTGATGGATAAGGCAATGATTATTCAATGATCTTGGAACATGTTTCCATCGAATTATTTCAACATTGTTCCCGACATGTCAAGCTTAGGAGAGTCGAGGGCCTTCCAAAAATAAATATACATTATGAAAGTCGAGGCTCTTTCATCCACCAATGTTTGGTAGAATTTTTTCCATGTCGATCACACTATGATCTGGAAGGCAACCTGATGGGAGAGCCTATGAATAATCTGAGTAGAATCGAAGGTTATCAAACTCGACTATGAGGGATCAACCCCGTCTATGGCAAAAAACAAGGATTTCTATTGTGCTGGGCATATTTTTAGGACTTCAAGCATAAACATGCCATATGGTGTCTGGGCCAAGTCCTCCATAATATTGTAGTTCTGGGTGGCTTGTGTGTTTGGATTATGCATCGTGCATTGAAGAAATCCCTACGTGAAGTGAAGGGGTGTGTTAAAGGATGGATTCTCAATTTGAAGAGGGTCTCTAGGTGGGGAAGAAGATGTTGCTTCTGGCACATCATGAGAAGGCTTAGGAATGTCATAGTTTTTGTCCCGAGTCTACAAATTAACCGTGTGGTCACACATGAAAACAAAAGCATTCGAGGAAGACCCATCGTGGTGAGGGGTAACTTCCATTCCCCCTTGTAGAGGGACATGATTTGTTGCAACCTTATGTTGAGGTTGAGGAGGGAAAGGATGATTCAAGACAGTACGCTTCTAGGGGGCCTTTTTCTGTGCTAAATAACGATGAATCTCATCCTTTCGAGGACATTGATGAGTAGGTTGGTCCTCCCCAGAATTCATGTAGGGAAATCAACTCTTCTTATTTTCTTTAGTTCCCCCCTCCTGGTTGTTCTGGGTGGGAGCAGTCCCTTTCTCAAAGTTGGAATCCTTTTTCTTGTTCCTTTTCTTCTTTCCTCCAGGTTGTTTGGATTCTTCAGTTGTATGGACTACACTAAATTCACCTCGAAGGTCTGAGTAGGGACCACTACTGTTTGAGAACTAGTACCAGGAGTTGAAGGGTGTGATGAAATAAACATGTGACCCATTTGATCAACTAAATAGTTCATAGAGGCATGAGAAACAAAACCAACCACACCATCAGCATGGGGTCCTAGGTTTAGCTTCTTCAGATTAGTCAATGACCTAGGAGCATGTAGGATGATATCATAAAGGGTACCCAATTGAGATTAAATCAATTCTAAGTGTTGGGAATGCATGATGGCTTGCTCCTCGGTATTCATCTTAGCCATAACAACATCCTTGGAAATGGTTGGGAGGGATTTGGTGAACCAATCCATCAAAATCTTATCGAGGATTTGTGTCTGGATCATTCTACGTCTCTGTCACCACTCATGAATATGATCATAAATGTGAGTGCTGGTATCCTGACGTAGTGAATTCAAGATCTTCATTCATATTTCATGCCTAATGGGAAGTTGTTAGTGCAGAAGGAACACCATTGCCAAGTCATTGAAGCTTTTAAAGGAACTACTTGGTAATTTAATATACCATTTAGCGACAGTTCTGGTCATGGATCTCTAGAAAAGACGCAGCCTCACACTGTCATCCATCAATGTGTTGGATGAGCATCATAAGTGGTATGTCATGATGTGTTTGGAGGGGTCCTCTCCCAGATTTCCATATCCATGAAGGGTTATGGGATATAGGGCCATTTTTCAATCGCAACAAATCGGGCTAGTCTAAATTTGCAAGGAAGGGAAATGACGTGTGAGAAAATGAATACTGGGAGGGAGGTGAAGTCTATGTTGTCCTATATGGACCTTTTGGTCCCCCTATATTTGTACTATTTGAGGGTTGAGGAGTGCCCAAAGAGTGATTTCCCCTAGGAATGGTGACACTTCCAGAAGCATGACTGCTCCCACAACCAAACATGAACCCAGGGGTAAATGTGGACCCTACAGGAAAAAAATTCCCAAAACTGGTCCTAGGGAAGAAACCCCGAGAACAAGATGTGTTAATAAAGGGAAATCCTACCCAATGTGAAAATTTACCCCTGCGAGATGGGCCCCTAGGGAAAGGTCTGCTAACCCAAGGAAATTTGAAACCTCCTGATATACTACTGCCCCCAACCTAACTAGGGACAACCCAAAAACTACTAGAAATATTCCAACCAAAAGGTACATCTGCACTTGATGATGTTGTGTCACTCATAGGATTGGTGGAGGTGGAAGGAATTACACCTCCCATGTTGAAACCAAGGCTCAAACCCCCAATTGAAAAGGATTCAGTAGTGGACATCAAAATGGATGGGATGGGTGTAGGAACGCTAGGTATACTAACAGATGGAAAGGATGACACAACCAACGTCCCTTAGATCGAGGGACCGGTAGAAAAAGGCATGGAAAGTGTAGGTCCATTGGTTCTAAGGGATGGTAATGTGGAAATCAAAGGTATTTCCCTAATGGGATTGCCCCCAATCCCACTTGATGATGGGATTGATGGCTCAACTACATTGGACGAAACACTCAGTCCTAACATGGTGGGAGGATGACTAAAAAAAMAAAAAGGCTCACTAAAAATTTCCCTTACCTGGACAAGTAGAGGTGYTGCTGGTTCAGTCAAAAGAGGGTTRAAATTTGGTGGAGGATGTTTGTCTACCACTTCTACTTCGATAAACCAATCTTGTCAAACTAAAGTTGAGGCCCTTCGAATTATTTTTCACCTGTCTCAAGAYGCTTTAGAGGMATTTGCACCTCCATGATTGGATCAAGTCCTCGTAGTCGACGGGACCTGTGTGATGATTTAGCCACGGTGAATGTAATATGTGAAAATCCAAACATAATTCAACCTAAGGCCGACCTAGAATCAGMCTCAAAGAGCACAACCCTAATCAATCTAGGACAACAACAAGCCAACCAATTGGATCAGGGGCCTTTTGAAAACCAACCCTATGGGGGATATGAAGTCCCCACAAGATTGGATAGAGAAAGTATGAGGAGAAATTGCGATGATCTACACAAAACAACCTCGATCGGTGCATGTACACTTTATTAAGGCGGACACCCTTCTGGGGAATTGAGACCATGGACGGACGCTTGCCCCATGTACTACATGAATGTCCCATATGCAGTCACCTCTGTGGATACCTAGAAATGGTCACTAAACCTCACAATCAACGATCAAGCGAATAATTGTAGGTTTGACCGCACTTAAGGGCAAGGTAATTAAGCCCTAAGCTTCGAAGGTGTGAACCAATGAAACCCTTGTATACATAGAAATCACATAGATACTACAAACACCAAAACAAACAGAGAGGGGTAATCTCCTACTTGCCCCGATGTGACCTTGTGCTTAACTCTTGTGTTAGAGGAGGCTCCCGACACACTGGATGCAAGAATGAATTTATCACTCTTTAATGACTCCTAAGTTTCATTTTTTGGGCCTTGGAGAGTTTACTCTCCAATCCTATTCCAAGGCCCTAAGCCTATCTACTATTGGTTCACTATGAAATAAAAATGTCTAATAAATTTTAGGTTACATAGTTATTTTTAATGGTTGTTGCTTACGTCAAAGGGAGATGGATGAAACTTTTTCGTGATGTTGTGACTCTTGACGCAACCAAGCAAATGAAAATATGGAAATGAAATTATTTCGATTCAATGAAATCTAGCTATGGGAGGGAAAGAGATTTTTTCCTTTTCTTTGCAACTTTCAAAAATAGAACCTCACACACACCAAGCATACAACGAACAATTGATATTTGAAACCTTTTTTTTTAAGAATTGAAACCAAACTATCAACCAATGCACTCTTTCACTAATGCTTCAAAATCAATCAAGCATGTCGAGTTCTTTGTTTTTATATTTTTCCAAATCAAATGCAAATGTTTCCTAAGTTAATGAAGAACACAAATGCAAAAGGAAACCAACAAAAACAACAAGCAAATGTGTTGTAGGAAATTGGAAGTGATGCTAGATCAACCCATTCCAATGTCTTTACTGAGATCACACCCAAAACTCACCTAGGAGGATAGATCTAGTAATGAATAATAGTTACAAAAGGACAAACCAATGCAAATAGTATCAAACACTACCAGATTTGTTCAGATTTGTTGGGTTCACTGCCCAACTTCACTGATCTCTAAAAAAAAAATGAACCTATCCAAGAAATGAAAACAAGCCACACCAACACACTCCAAATACAACTTGAAGGAAAATCATGTGACAAAAAGTCTCAAGCATAGGTAATATAATTAACAGAACAAACCAATCAAAGACCTCATGAATCAGAAGAACCAATCCAATATAAAAATCCTAAGTATCTATGCAATTATGTAGTTTACACAGATCCTTGTGTGATGCAATCTAATCAACAAGTGATGATCATCATGTGAACCATATATTGCAACCCGCAATGATGAAGAAATTTGTTCTTTTTTAGAAAATTAAGGATCTGTTCTGGATCTGTCAAATTTGTCTCATATATATTAGGTCTGATAGATTTAAACACTGGAGGAGTATATGGAAGAAAAAAAAACAAATCACAAACAAGAAAAGGATGGATTGGCAAGGAACCCAAACTAGAGAAGAGTCTTCCTCAGTGGAGTCACCAGTTTTGTGATGGGATAAAATCTCACAGGGATCTCACAAGATGGATGGAAATATCTCCATAGGATTTGCCTATTGATCCTAGACATAAAAAGCTAGATTTATTTGGTCTACCTAGATCTAAGACAAGCAATTTCTATTATACCAAGATAGGATAGATTAACATACCTTATATTTGAAGATTGTCCTTGTGTATCCTAGTCGTTGCAACTCCTAAAATGCATCTCTAGCTCATGCAACTTGCTTCTTGCACACAAGAACCAAACAACATCAATACCCTTCTTCTTCTAGTGTTAGAAATCACTAATCTAAATCAGATCTAGCTTTATCTATTACTCATAAGATCAGATCCAAACCATTCATGAATCAAACATAAAACATTTGGGGGAAAACTAATGATTTATTAATTAACATAAATAAATTACATCAAGCTCTTACCTTTGATGATGATACAATTTTCCTTTGTCTCCTTTCTCAGTGCTTCTTCTTAGCTTCTTGATCAGGCTCAGAACTCTGATTTCTAGTTGTTGTGAATAGGAAAAACTCCTTTACAAATGGACAAAATAACACTACCAATGATTCCTCCTCCTCTTGCTCAAGACCAACCTTTGTTATATAGATCCTTGGAAGAGGCTTGGGATATCTTGTAGAGACCACTAGAGACTTGAATGTTGTGAGTTCCTAGGATCATGCCACAAATATAAAACTCATCCCTTGCCTATCTCTTCGTAACTCCATGAATCTAGAAGGTTTGATGGATCATCACTTGTTGCACCATAGTTTATGTGCGATGATCATCGCGTATTTTCTCCTATGAGATCCATTATGACCCCCCAAAAAGGCCCAAATATCAAGCAAAATATGTATTTTGGCTTTCATCTTCTTGTGAAATCCCTTCTGGTATGTAGGGTGGAAATTAAAGCTATAACAGTATCTCCCCTTTCGTTTCTTCATCTCGCATCCCACATTCCCAAAATCACCAAAATGCACTCTCCATCCCTCACTTTACGCCTTCATACTCAACCATTTTCCATACATCATGATACATATTTACCATTCTGAATGACATGTATTTCCCCACTGCCACATCAACCATCACTCGTATGAATTGAATATCGTTATTAAGTGGCAAAATCTTCGCAAAATATCTACCTTAAATATCAAATCTAACCGTGCAGTTGGTAACTTTGAACTAAGAGCTACAACATTTGATAATCAAGGCAATATGTGGTAAATTAAATAATGAATTGAAGCCGCTATAAAAATATTGTATTGAAAAAAGTGCTACCTATTCACACAAAATAACCTTTGTCAAAATATATCAAGTAAAAGGAAAGAGATATATTGCGGGCATACTTTCAACACCTTGGGATGAGAAAACAACCAATTTTAGTGGTCAGAAGCCTTCAAGTGGTACTCAACTCTTCCTCTCGAAGAAAATAATTTGAACAAAATCTGGACCTCTGGCATTGCATTAGCCAGGTGTGTATTAGAAGTAGCTAATTTCAAAGAATTAGTTCTATGGTGCGTTGATAAATTTGGCACTGAATGAAGAGTCATCCAATTACAGGGAAAGCCACCATTTTCCTTGGCACCTTCAATTTTCAGAAGAATGTTGAGATTGCTAAAACCTACTTTGACTTTCAAGAATTATGAAGTTGATGACTTTCTAAAGGCCAGCAATGGGGGATTGGAACTCTTGGAAAGATTTCATGCAGACCCAACCATTGATTTTAGAAGCTCTACACAAAATGAGGTATGTTCTTTCGAATATCCATACAAATAATTTGCATGGCTATTCGCTAAGATAATTGGATGAGACTTCATGGCTTTCATTCCAAAATATATTGTATATATTTTGTACCATTCCATTCATAATATGTTGTAGTTGATTGGGCCTGAATTATTTCAAGTGAAGTTTCGTTCGAGTTGGGAGGTATCAAGAAGACCAGGAAATTCTATATGATGTCTTATCTTGTTTATGCTATAGTTCACTGCCATATTTTTTAGGACTTACCCCAAGCCAAAAATATAGACTTCAAAAAGGATCTAGTATCATTCTAGTATCCAACATTGTGGAAACATAAGGCCCCACATAATTTTTATGAAGTCCAAAATGGCTTTTTTTTCTCTTTAAAAAAGTTAAGTCCAAAATGGCTTATTTTTCTCTTTCAAAAAGTTAATTTAGAATTTTTGAGACTTTATGGATTTAAGGGGAAACCCTCTTTGTTTCCAAAGATTTTAGTTTATTAGACTTTATGGATTTAAGGGGAAACCTTCTTTGTTTCCATTCTATGTTTATGATAAACATTTTATTATAGAAGTGTGCAAAAAATACAAGTTTTGGACACATTTTTTCAATAAGAAAAGAAAAAATCAATTTGTCCTTTTGTCATGGAAAATTGGGGAAATTTATGTGAAGAACATTCACCATTTTGATGAATATACCACCCAATATGACCATTTCAATCTATAGGAAGTTCATGTAAACCAGGGTTTTGACCCTAATGATTTATTTTCGGCATACATGTTTTTAATTGGATACGGTTCATCATTCAATAATTTTGTTCAGTTGGAAGAAGGATGAGGAAACAATCAAAACCAAATGACTAGCAAAAAACAAATGTAACTAGCAAAAACCAAATGTAACTAGCAAAAACCAAGGATCACCCAATGTGTCTCAAAAGAGTGTTTCTACTTCAACAAGAGGAAAACCTTGAAACAATACCCAAGAACAAAAGGATATCTTCTACCGGGAATTCAAATGATAGAGAAGAGAAAGACCCCTTCAAAAAAGGAAATTGAAAGACTAAACATTGTTCCCGTGTCTATAAAAAAAAACCTAAAATTGAAACTAGCTCCAAATATGTGGAAGTTGAGGACATAATAGAAGAGCCCACTTGGAATAAAAATATTTCTTGAAAAATGGAAATCAGAAATTGATTTTCAAGGGATAAAACCCTAGAAAGTCATGGATTTCCATGAAGCAACTAGCGAAGATTTAAAGTTTTCCATTGATGAGATAGAGGAGTTTCGACTTATATAATTGAGTTAATGGACAAAGGCGATGTCCATAAGCCTTCTTGTTTGATTTCGCTCTTAACCTTTTTGTTGAATTATCACGCGTAAACCCTTTAAATTATAATGTGATTTATAAGTTAGCGCTTAACCCACATAGAGTCATACCTTAGTGCTAATACGAACCAATATTACACTAAGCACTTTATCCCTTATCTCCTCGCAAATACAAGCTACATAAAACCCAATCCTGGCACCGAGAGCTTAACCTTTATTTGTTTACCACTTTACACAAGCGGTTTTCTTTTGTAACTTAGCGGGGTTCAAACAATAGCTTTAAAACCACTTACACCAGTCGTGTTGTACCTTTATCCTTTGCCACTTGTCCCTTAAGGGGTTATACAATACCACCAACACGTACTTACCTTTCCTTAGCTCCCATGCAACTTTAAGTCGTGTTGTAGAGCGCCTATCGTAGATCTGGCTTTTCGATCGACGGTTGGATGCTTATCTGCCACCGCTTTACAATAAACTAAACTCGGTTGGACCTTAATCCAATGGCTCTGGCAGAATGTTCTTTCTATTCGACGGTCAAAATCCTTCCTTCACTAATCCACAAAACCTCAACCCGATCTAATGGCAAATATAAATCGTTGATCAAGCCTACTAATAAAATATTAGAAGTTTGTTTAAATGTCTTTTTTTTTTTAATTTTAAAACAATGACATAAAAAGACGTTCTAAACTTCTAAAAGAAAATAATTATTTGTAACTTTAACTTGCTCAAACAGGAATAATTTAATTAATTAATTTGAAAATAAAAAAAATGTTAAAGATATTTCAATATTTATTAATATTTTATTTAAATATATATTGAATTTGGAATAAGACATTCAAAAGATTGATGTTGTATATTTTTAATTTATATATGCATTTACAATTTAAAAATAAAAAATTGCTAGAGATGTTTAAATGATGATGATGATGATGATGATGATTAACATTCACTAAGACCTAATTGGTCTATCGGACCTTAAGAGGGTAAGTGATT
>ML827836.1:135933-158530 GCA_009831015.1 Picea engelmannii
GAGCTACAGAGCTTGACCAACTCAGTACCAAACAAATTTTCAATTAGGTCTTGAGAGCTTCTTTTGTAATTATTAGATAAAACAAGGTCCATATTTATTAATTTTTATATGTCTTTTCTATCTTTTAATTACAAATATTTTATTAGTAGTTTTTTTTTTTTTTAATACATACTTCCTATTTTTTAATTAGGAATAATAAAAATGTTTAAGTTTTTTATGTTTAATTTTTTTATATTGCTTCAAAGTTATGGAATGCTTTGATTTGTAATATAGAATTCCAATTACTTATATACATATTATTAAACAAAAATTGGGAGAAAATGTGTTATGTTTACATTTGTAATTTTCATAAGTCTTGTTTATCTTTTAATTAGGAATATTTATTAGTAAAATGTTTTTGGAAAAAAAATGTCTTAAGTTTGTTCATGAAAATTAGACCATTGTTTAAATTTGTGATTTTCATATCTCCTTCCTATATTTTAATTAGGAACATTTTATTAGTAAATATGTTTTGCAAAATATGTCCTTCATATATTTTAATTAGGAACATTTTATTAGTAAATATGTTTTGCAAAATATGTCCTTCATATATTTTAATTAGGAATATTTTATTAGTAATTTTTTTTTGCAAAAAAATGTCTTATTAAAATACAGTAAATATACAATAAGAAAGTCGCAACGTTTATCCCTGTGAATGGACAAAACTGAGGCCTTCCCTTATTGGGAAACCAGGATGGGAAAAGACATGATCATCCTGCCTTCCCTTAAGGGGGAAACCAGACCTACAAAAATGGTGAGAGTGATTTTCTGTTTGTTTACTATCATAAGACCAAAAAACTTGAAAAGTCCTAAATGAAAAAAAGACTGAAAAAATAACAGAAGCCCGGGAATCATGTGTGCTTGCCGGTCACAATAGGACGACCATCTGAGGGAATCTCTTCTACAATGGGGAAGCCACCGAAGTCGTTGTCACCGTCGATGGAGGAGTTGGAGTTGTCCGATCTTGGTTCCTTGACCGAGAGGCTTGCGCTCTTGATAAAGGGAGCCATCAATGAACTCTGCTTGCTTGGAGTAGTCTCAGCAGTTGGTTTGTTGGAATTCTCCTGAGGCGTCGAGGGGCTAGGGTGGGTCGCATAAGGAAGAGGACAGGTGACGGAGGAGGGAGGAGTTGAAGGAGGAGGACGAGCAGTGGGGGAGTGGGGTGAGCGAGGCGAACTAGGAGGGCTTTGAACAAAAACACCTAGGAGGTTGAGGAGGGTGCGAGCGAGCATGTTTTTTTTCCACCCAGTAAATGCAACAATGTCTAGAGGTGCATTGGGAGGCTGGGAGATATCCTGAAACCTCCTCTTCCCAATCGTCTAGCAGCTGCCACAAAGAGTTCGAGACCGAGCAGTCGTATCCATCCTGGTTGGCCATGACGGGTGGGGCAGGAGTTGTGGATGCACGCTTGTCGCGGCCACTTCACCTCAAGGTGGGGGTGGCACGCTTGCAGGGAGGCATGAGAGAGGTACTGTGATTGCAGGGCGCTGCGAGGGGGGAGAGCCACCACCGTCTGCATAGAACCAAGAGATCCCACCTACAGAGAATATAGAGCCAACGCATGGGAGAAGCAAAGCAGGAATGACCAGATGGGTCGAGCCCGACGAAGTGATAAGCGCCATCTGGAGCGGGGGTCAAATCCATCGCTTTCAATGCTACCAACCTTTGCATGCGCGTGGACTGGTGCAATGTACAGAAGCCATGTAGGTGAGGAGCGGGAGCTATAGGCAGAGTAATGGAACAACGTATCGAGACGGGAGGGCATTTAATTCACATGGGGGGGCGAGGTGGAGTGCACCAAGGCATTGGTTCATGTGTTGAGGAGTCTCGAGGTGCCCACCAGGTGGACGGGGGTGACACCCACATTCGGGGAAATATTGCTTCAAAGTTATGGAATTCTTTGATTTGTAATATAAAATTCCAATTAGTTATATACATATTTACACAAGATTGCATTTGAGTGAGATTTTTTCCTAACTCAGAAGTCAAGGGACATTTTCTCTTACCATTGGTGGAGACCCTCACCTAGGTGGATATTTGTGGCCACCCACCTATTCCAACTAGCTCCTCGTGTCCGTTTTTGATTCAAAACGTCTTTATGTACTGCTTTATAATTGTGAGTTCTACACTTCTAGGGCTTTCTGAAGCCTCCCACATTCTCTAGGTGGATATGGGCGGCCTCTCTCCTAATCCAACTGGCTTATTTTGTATGTCTTCATGTCAGCACATCTTGTTGTACTTCCAGGGTTGTTTTGGGTCCCTAAACGTTGTTTTCTCGACTCGCCAAAGTCAAACTATAGACGTAGTCAGAGTTTGACAATAGAATGTGTAGTTCTCTTAAAGACCTTTCCAATGGGCTATCACGCGCCTAAAACGGAGGTCGTATGCAAAATTTACGACCCTAGGAAGTTGAGGTACCAAATTACACCAACTTACCCATAGGCCCCACATGACTTTTGGCGTTTCACCTTCTAGGGTTAGGTTTTTGGATGTCTAGGGTTTTGGCATTCATGAGTAATATGAAAAGGTCCTCTAGAGCCTCATTGGAATCCATTCTACTCAGACAGATGCACGTAGCATCCACATCTCTTCTTAGAGATACCTACCACCATTCGAGCAAGTGTCAGTTATGCAATTTTACAGTTTCAGCCTATTTCATTATTTAATAGAAGATATTGTTCATTGGATATTTGTGTTATTCTTCCTATCTCTGTGTTTATTATATTCAGTTTGTTAATCATTTCATTCTGCTCCTAAATTCGGATCAGTGGTATCAGAGCGGTCTGCTCTTCATTTATTTTTCTTCGTGCATGTACCTAACGAGGGCTGGGTACAAGAAGTTGGGACTCGAACCAATCAATCCATTACCAAATCGGTTGCGTTGAGCCCGACAACAACCCATGGGAGACGAAAAGAAAGATGATGGAGGAGGATATCCTATTAAAATGTTGCTCGAGGAATCCCTTGTGCAACAAAGGAACGAAATGATGGACAACTTCACGGAGATCCTTTAACGTTTTCCCATGGGAGAAGCATCTTCATCAGACGACCATGAAACCCCCTTCAAGGTACAAGTAAATTTTGATATTCCATTATTTGAAGGGCTGATATATGCAGGTGTTGTAGATAAATGGTTGAATCTATTCGAAGGATATTTTTCGGTCCACAATTTTTCCGATCGGGAAAAGATCACTTTTGCACTCCTCAAGGTCGTTCCCCATGTTAAATACTGGTGGGATACTTACTCTGAGAAAAGGGCCATGGAGGAATCTGCAATTTTTGTGGTGGCACCTACATGGGATTCCTTCCGGGATGCCATTAAAGAACAACACTAACCCGTTGGAAGCTACGAGGACCAGTACACCAAATGGACCACCCTACATCAAGAAAGGTACCAGACTTCACCAATATTTTCCATACCCTACGCACCAAATTGGGTATCAAATATTTTGAGTGTCATGCTCAAATACCGCCGCTATTTGCATATATACATTCAAATAGAAATGGAGTTTCTGGACATCGCCTCATTGGGCACGACTTATAGATATGTTGTCAAGATCGAGCAGAAATGGTGAAAGTTTGGATCTTCCAACCCCTCACAGCCGAAGCAGGGAAAATGAAACCTCAACCCACACAGTAGGGGACTGAGTCGAGATAGTCTCCCTCAGGACAATTCATCCAAGTCGCAACACAAGAAGGGAAACGAGAATGTGAAGAAGGACACGAGAAAATGGTGTGAGTACCATAAAATTCCTTGGCACAACACCGATGAATGCCACTCCAAGTAGTCTCTCATGGTTGAGATGAAGGCTTTCGAGCCAGAGGTTGATGCTGATTCCGAGTCAAATCTTGAAGGAGGGAAGCTGATTATCGATGTTGAACCTAGTGCCATAGTCGCTACCACCAAAGTTTGGCCAAGCGAACCAGAAGAACCAGAGGAAGGGGAACGCCTCTTTCACTCGCAGATGTGGGTCAAGGGGGATCTGATTCATTTCATTGTCTACAATGGTAGTCAGAAGAACCTGATTTCAGAAGAGGTCATCAAGAGGCTAAACCTTCCAACAACATCGCACCCGCAACCCTACACCATCGATTAGCTTCATCAAGGAAGAGATCTTCATGTCAACCAACAGTGTTGTCTGCCCTATGGCATGAAGCCTTTCAAAGATGAGGTACTTTGTGATATTTCTCCCCTTGAAGTTTGTGATGTTCTTTTAGGACAACCATATTTGTGGAAGTGTCATGTTGTGTATGAGTCTATACCCTGCAGTGTTATTATTACTTTGGGTAGACAATTGTACAGGATCCCAGAGGTGGCACCGCCTATTGCTATTTATTTAATCTCTGCTAAGCAATGCAGTAAGGTCATTTCACAGACCGGGAAGTTCGTCTTCTTTTTGATCTGTGCTCATAGTAAGCAGAAGGTCATTTCCACATCCATGGCCTCTACACAATGCCTCTCTTTGCAGCAGAAGAAAGTGGACGTGATCGTGGAAGAATACAGAGACATCTTCGTCTCACCTAGAGGGGTACCGACACACTTCCAAGTCAAGCATCCAATTGATCTGACCCCCGATGCACCTCTACCCAATGGACCAGTCTATCGGTGCTCACTAATGGAGAATGACGAAATCAGGCATCATATCCAAGAGATTCTTCAAAAGGGGCACATCAGACCCAGATCCTTCCCTTGAGGAAGCCCAATTGTACTGGTGTAGAAGAAGGACAGGACTTGGCGACTCTGCATTGATTACAAAGCCTTAAACAAAATAATAGTAAGGAACCGCTACCCCGTTCCCAATATTGATGACCTTCTTGACCAACTCAAGGGGGAAAATTTCTTAAGAAAGATTGACCTGAAGTCTAGCTACCACTAGGTTCCCATCAAACCAACTGATGTCTGGAAGACAACCTTCAAGTCTAAAGAAGGTCTCTACGAATGGCTAGTCATGCCCTTTGGCTTAACCAATGCACCAACCACTTTCATCTAGTTGATGGATGATGTATTGAGACCCTTCACCAACTCCTTTGTGGTAGTATATTTGGATGACATCCTCATCTTCAGTAGAACGTGGGAGGAGCACATGTGGCATGTTCAACATGTTTTGAGCACTCTACGGTAGCACAAGCTTTATGCCAACTTGGAAAAATGCTCTTTTGGCATGAACAGGGTCTAATATATGGGCTACATTGTTGATGAGCATGGGGTACATGTTGATCCAGCTAAGATCCAAGTCATCCATGACTGGCCAGCCCCGACCACACTGACCGAGCTTCAGAGATTCTTGGGACTCGCCAATTTTTACCGACGATTTGTGTTGGGATTCTCCCATATTGCATGGGCCCTCAACCAGGAGACCAAGCATGGTGGTAGGGATAAGTTTGTGTGGGGTATGGAGCAACAACAAGCCTTCAAAGATCTGAAACATCGTTTGTGGTTAGCTCCAATACTCTCCTTTTCCGATTTGCAACAACCATTCGAGATTGAGACTGATGCATCTGACTATGTTGTGGGCATAGTTCTAACTCAACACGTGCATCTGGTGGCATACCATAGTGAGACACTCTCTGATATTTTTTGGAAATAACCCACCTATGATAAGGAAATGTATTCCATTGTACAAGCATGTCGTCAATGGAAACAATAAATTTTGGGGACGGAGACGATCATACACACTGATCACAAGCCTCTGCAGTTCATACAGACATGGGGGAAATTGCAAAATGACCGCCATCAGAAGTGGTCCACCTACCTGCAAAAGTTCCATATCAACATCAAGTATAAGAAAGGTATCTCCAATCGTGTCATTAACTACCTCAGTCGCCCTCCTGTGGCTACACTTACCACTGTGCTCCATTCCTATGGACATGAAATATCAGAGTGGCCCCAACTTTACCAACAAGATTCGGACTTCGCCACCATGTATCATCTCTTGGGTACATGTGCCATTGTCACTTATTTTTACATTCAGGACATAATCTTATGCCACCTGGTCCATCTCTGTGTTCCTACAAGCGAGCATGCAAAGATGATTTGGGAAGCCCACTACAGTCGGGTGGCAGGACATTTGGGTGTAGAGAAAATTGTCGTCATTCTTCAGAAACATTTTTATTGGCCAAAACTTTGACATGATGTCAGCAAGTATATCAAATATTGCACTGCTTACACCATTTCCAAGCTATCCATCAAGAAGCAAGGCTTATACACCCCTCTTCCTATTCTTGAGAATCCATGGGAATCCATCTCCATGGATTACATGTCTAGTTTTTCATCCACCAAGCACGAAATTGACTGTGTGTTTGTGTTCGTTGATCGGTTTTCGAAGATGGCCATCCTCACAGCCAGTAAGAAGAATGTCACAGTGGTAGATATTTCCAAGCTCTTCTTCAAACGAGATTGGGTTCACTTTGCGATACCACAGACCGTCATCTCCAACCAAGACAACAGGTTCCTCAACACCTTTTGGTCGAGTCTCGGTCTCTGTTGGACACCAAGCTCACAAAATCCACTTCTTTCCACCCCGAAATCGATGGTCAAACTGAGGTCGTCAATCGGATGATTGTTCATATCCTGCGCATGTACAATTCTAAGCATCCACATATATGGGACGAGAGTCTCCCATATGTCCAACATAGTTACAACATGGCTCTGCATAGTTCCACCAACCATTTCCCATTTCAGGTGGGTCTGGGATTCCAACCCTTGGGACCTATTGATGTTGAATTTCCTCTTTCCACAACACAAACAGACTCTTCCCATGATCAGTCTGCGATCAACAAAGCCACCAGATTCATTGAGCGGATTCAACACATCCGCCAACATGTCCAGGAGATTTTGTAGAAATCCAATGCTAAGTACAAGCAGTGCCATGATAAACACAGGGTACCACGCTAGTTTCAGGTTGGTGACAAATTTTGGTTACATTTACAGAAGGAGTGTCTCACCAGACCCCATCGGAAGCTTCACCCACTTCGTTATGGGCCTTACACTATCACCAAGGCTGTGGGTAGCAATGTTTTTGAGCTCAACACTCCACCCATCCTTGGTCTACATCCAATATTCAATGTGGACCTCCTTCAGCCATATTTTCCACCATTATTAGACACCTCTGAGATCGTCGAACAATTGACACCAACAGAGCTCAACCATGACTGCATGGAACAAGCATCCAATGATCAGATAGTGGACACATAGGTCAAGGGCACTCACCAGCAACAGATCCAACTTTATCGATTTGTCAAGGTAGGAGAACTCCTACACCAAGGCAAGTGGCTCACCTGAGGCCAAATCTAGCAAAAGTTACCTCACCTGATGGGGGAACTCAACGCAATGGAGACCATTGCTTCCTAAGGGGGGGGGATTGATCCAGGTGGATATTGGTGGCCACCCACCTATTCCAACTGGCTCCTCGTGTCCATTTTTTATTCAACACATCTTTTTGTACTACTTTATAATTGTGAGTTCTACACTTATGGGGTTGTCTGAAGCCTCCCACATTCTCTAGGTGGATACAKGTGGCCTCTCTCCTAATCCAACTGGCTTATTTTGTATTTTTTCATGTCACCACATATTTTTGTACTTCCAGGGTTKTTTTGGGGCCCTAAACGTTGTTTTCTTGACTCACCACAGTCAGACTGTAGACAGTTTCAGAGTCTAATGATGGAATGTGTAGTTCTTTGAAAGACATTTCCAACAGGTTATCATGCGCCTAAAACAGAGGTCGTATSCAAACGTTACGACCTTAGGAAGTTGAGGTACCAAATCACACCAACTTACCCATAGGGCCCACATGAATTTTGGTATTTCACCTTCTAGGGTTATGTTTTTGGATGTCTAGGGTTTTGGCATTCATGAGTAATATGAAAAGGGCCTTTGGAGCCTCATTGGGATCCATTCTGCTCAGACGGATGCGCCATAGTCATACTATATACAAAGTCAAATTCTAATGATAGAATTTGTATTTCTCTGAAAGACCTTTCCAATGGGCTATCACGTGCCTAAAACAGAGGTTGCATGAAAAATTTACGACCCTAGGAAGTTTAGGTACCAAATTACACCAACTTACCCATAGGGACCATATGACTTTTGGCGTTTCACCTTCTAGGGTTAGGTTTTTGGATGTCTAGGGTTTTGGCATTCATGAGACATATGAAAAGGGCATATGGAGCCTCATTGTAATCCATTCTACTCAGACAGATGTGCGTAGAAGCCACATCTCTTCTCAGAGATAGCTACCACCATTCAAGCAAGTTTCAGTTCTACAGTTTTACAGTTTCAACCTATTTCATTATTTAATAGAAGATATTGTTCACTGGATATTTGTGTTATTCTTCCTATCTCTGTGATTATTGTATTTAGTCTTTTAATCAGTTTGTTCCACTCCTAAAGCCATATTAGACCCCCTTGCACATCCTTTGTTGGGTGTTAGACTGACCAAGTACAAATCCATTATCTCAAAAAAAAAAACTCAAAATTTAAATAGTAGTAAAATAAAGAAAAATATTGTATTTGAGTGAGATTTTTTCCTAAATCAGAAGTCAAGGGACATGTTCTCTTACCGTTGGTGGATACCCCCTTGCACATCCCTCTTTGGGTGTTATACTGATCAAGTACAAATCCATGATCTCAAAAAACAAACCCCTCAAAACATAAATAGTACTAATATCCAAAACAAGATTGCATTTGAGTGAGATTTGTTCCTAACTCGGAAGTCAAGGGACATGTTCTCTTACCATTGGTGGAGACCCCCTTGCACATCCCTTGTTGGGTGTTAGAATTACCAAGAACAAATCCATGATCTGTAACATGCCCTCTATTACGCCTAAGAAAAAACGAAGCACAAAAGGTAATTTTTTTTTTTGCATTAAGAAAATAACATCAACACATGATCACAACAGTGCCTAATCAACAACATCATAAGTAAAAGAAGTGCCATCTACTCATCATGGAAATAAATAGCGACGCATTCAACGCGTCAATGAATGATAGCGACACATAAATATAATATCATAGTAGATTAGCACATCATAGTCATGTTGAAACAATTTACAACAACATTCAATCAGATAAAGAATGTAAAATGACTACCTGCCCAACATACCCTGCAAGGTTAGGACCTCAAGGACACATAAGTAATGCTCAATCCTAGGTTCCAATTGATTTAAACCATTTAAGGTCTCAGGGCTGGCGACTGTTCTGAGGAAGAAGGAGGTGTCTACATACCACTATCACAATCAATCCCAAGCAACTAGCTAAATCAACATCATCTACGATCACCAATTTCATCAATTCATCATCCCAATACACAATTAAACATGGCGCACGAGTAATCATTCGCACAACTCATCATATATCATATCAATTTTAAATATCCGCAAGAAGTCTAATGTCTACAACAATAATTCATTACATCAATTTTAATGCGTGAAAGAAGTATATTGTCTAAAACAATCATTTGTCACATTATAATTTACTGCGCGGAAGTCTAATGTCTACAAGAATCATTCATCACATTAAAATCCATTGTGCGCGAGTGTAAAACAACTCTAGAACAATCACAAGTAAACTTAATTAAAAGCGCAATAATCTAAACCCTAAACATTTATTCATTAACATTAACCCAAGGCACGAGACAATCTAAATACTTAACCATCTATACATCAATGTTATCACGTAACACAAAGAATAATCATCCATTCAAATTTCATGGCACTAAAGTAATTATCAATTCTATTGTTCAAGGCGCAAGGTAACCCTATCACATAACCATTCATACATCATATTTACTTCATTTTCAACACATCTACTTAGACAAACCCTAAAATCTTGTGCAACATAAGTATTAAGAACTATCATTCCTACATATAATGAACTACATCTATTTGGTACAACTCATATTCAACGTTTTTCAATACAATGAAACATTAAATAGTACGTTATTATTATATCACCACGATCCTTCATGTATACATTAAATTACAAACGGTTTGTTGCAACTCATCTTTAGGGTTAATTCAATTACATTAGGACATTAAACACATTGAGTCATTAAATAGTGCACATAATATTCTACAGCACCCATATATTCAACAGTTAATAAAACATTAATAAACACAAAATATAATAAACTATATACATCCGAATCCATTACACCACCGACAAATTACATGGCATAAAAAGGGAAAGGCGCAACCACCGATAAGGAAACACAGTCCTTCCTTAAGGAGTCTAGCAAAGATTATAAGTAAAATGAATGCAGAGATAGGCATAAAAATCGTTGAGCAATAAGGAACAAAATCGCTAAGTAAAAGAGGATAAAATCACTGAGTACAACGCTGAGCATAAATTTAGTAATTTTGAGTGTGAGAATCTAAGCTTCAGTCTAAGCATAAAATTAGCAATTCCGAGTATAAAAAATGTTGCGTAAAAAGGGTAAAATCGTCAGGATAAGAAGAAGAAAACGCAGAGAATAATGAGAATCCATGAATCTAAACTGACACAATACTGAAGAGAATAAATGACAATACACATGAAGAGAATAAATGAGAATCCACAAAATGCAGAGAATAAACTGACACAGATAATAAATGAGAATAAACTAATCGCAGAGGATAAACTAACGTAGATAATAAATGAGAATAAACTAACAACGAGAATAAACTAACGCACAGAATAAATGATAATCCACAAACGCAGATAATACATGAAGATAATATATGAGAATCCACAAAATGCAGGGTCAACTGACACAAAAAAATGTAGAGTTTTGGGGTTGCTTCGGGTGGGTTTCCTCCACAAAAATGCAAAGGTAAACTGACACAAAATTGTGCAGAGATATGAGGTCGACTCCGATGGTTTTCTTCCATGAAAATGCAAGGATACTCTAGCACACAAATGCGCAGAGATATTGGTTGATTCTGGTGGGTTTCTTCCATGAAAATACAAGGATACTCTAGCACAAAAAATGTAGAGATCTGTGGTCAATCTGGTGGGTGTAACACCCATGTTTCCCCCAAATTTTAATTAATCATTAATTAGGATTATCATGCTATGGCATGAGAACATTGTAAATGTATCATTGTTTAATTGCCAATAACTGACTGTGGGGGTGAAGCCTTGAAAGTACTAGCCATGATATCACTAGAGGAAATAATGTGAGAATGATAAGAGAACAGTTAATAAGAAAAGGACCGGTGGTTGAACCATCAACTACCCCATGAATGGAAGCATGATCTAGTTGCAAAAGGTTAGCTCGAATTACCACAAGGTGTTGCAGACCCAGACTGACCCAGGTTTCCTTCTGACATAAGGAATAGGATAGGAGGGATGTGCATGCAAGGCACGCCAGAGAATAAAAAGAAGAGTGGATAATGCGAGGAACTCACCACCAGAGCATGAGCCGAAGGCCACGAGCTCAATGCGGAGAAATCATTTGAAAAATCTCGTTGAGGCCATGATGGAGAGGGAGATCTCTCAGAGTATGCAGAGAACGAGACCTGAGCAGAAGGCCGCAAGCTTGATGTTGAGGAAGCATCTGATAAACCTCGTAGAAGATGTGAAAGAGAAAGGATTGATGAGAATTGACATAAATTCCCTAGTGAAATCATGGCTTGGCACGGGGGTGGCCAAAGTTATAAGAATGAATGCCTTTGAGCCTATGGTTGGGTGGAAGGATGAACACCCACAGTCAGTTAGTTGGATGCAACCTGTAATAGATGAGTATTATCATATCCTGTGTATTTAAGCAATAACTGTGAATTAAAGTTGGATATCCTATGAATGTTGTAGGGATGTGCATATTTTCTCAATGGTTATACCGTATCCCTCTAATTCTTCCTAAATGTATATTTAAGAAAATAAGGAATTCTCTAACTTGTACATGTAAACGCCTGAGCCCCGTGGTGGCTCGAGTTAAATTAAATGAACTGTGAATTTGTTGACCTTGGGGCATAGCCTCACGTGTGCATGCAAACACTCCCAGTTGTTCTGAAGGAAGGAGTCGATTAAGCTCAGGAGAGGTAGTGCATGTATGTATAGAGTCTCTGCGAGGTGGGTAGAGAACGAGAACCCCCTTTAATTCTAGAGTTGATAAATGAGCACAAGGGGTGCGCGAAGGATTTCTCTAAGTGTTAAGTTCAGGAGAATTAGCACAAAGTACCTAAGTACTTAAGGAGATGACAAAGCTCAAGTAGGATAGCGAGATTTAAGTCCCGAAAGGAGATATCCTTTCGCTTGGAAGACAAATGGATGAGATTAGTTTGGGATAAGCCTAAGTTCTTCACGATCATCGGATCTGGAGAAAGAACGCAGGTGTTAACCCTTAGAAACCTTCAGACTTCACAGGTTCGGCGAATCGAGCATATTCTCCGTATGGGAGGATAATTCCCCCAAAGTCTTGAAGTTAATCTGGGCCGTAGATCTGAGGATGCTCGGGGACTATCCCGACCATCGTATTTACGATATAGTCAGCCTGACGTTGACCACTTCGGGAGGACAGAGGTTTGGTAACACCAAAATCACCAAATTCTCGAAGTTAATGTGGACCGTGGATCTAAGGATCATTCGGGATCCCTCACGACCGTTCGATCGAGGGGACATGTGTATTACATGGAGTTCATGTCAGGGCCCATGTGTCGAGTGATGACATTTCCATGTGTCCCTCTTGGAGTGGCACACACTAGGACCCAAGGGACCCTTGAACGGAAGTTACGAGCCATAGATATTTGGGGACATGTAGATACACTCGGACCGTCAGATTGAGGTTGTGGTCAGCTCGACGTTGATCGAATCAGGCAGAAAAGAGGATTTTGCATTGCAAAACTCCCGAAGAGATGGTAGCTGAAGAAAATCTAAGTCATCCAAGCTAAGTGGACATGTGTCGTCAGATACTACAATCCGGAGAGAAGTCACTTTGGGAGAATCGAAGTGTGAAGGCACAAGGATTTCCAAAGGTCGGAGTCTCGAAGTCATCCCAGTTTTCCATTGGAAGGGGCACATGGAAAAAGATCTTCCATTTTGGAGGAATGCTACTTCGGAAGAAAAGGGAGTGTGTTGAAAAAGAACACCTGAAGGCCAGAGAGTCGGAGTTCCTTTGAACCATCCATTGGAATAAAAAACATGGTGCTAGATCTGTAACTCCAGGTACTGAGCACTTCGGAGGAAAGAGAGAAGCGTTGACTGCAAGTCGCCTGAAGTGGGGAAAAGGACATATATCGACCATTGATTGGGGAAAACATGTGGTGTTCGATCTGTAACTCCGGGTATAAAGTACTTCGGAGGAAGAAGGGTTTGGATTGTTCTAAACTATTGAATGTCGAAGTCTCGAAGTATGATCACAAGGGATGCATGGTGCTCGATCTGTAACTCTGGGTATAGAGTACTTCAGAGGAAAATGGTTTGGAGTGTTTGAAATTCCCGAACGCCGAAGTCCCGAAGTAGATCATAGCCATTGATCATGAGGGATGTGTGGCGCTCGATATGTAACTATGGGTATGGAGTACTTTGGGGAGAAAATCCTTTGGAGCGTTCGAAACTACTGAACATTGAAGTCTCAAAGTCAATCAGGGCTGTCAAAATCTTTAAGGACACGCGGCGTAGGATTGTGAACTTCAGATATTTTTCACTCTGAAGGATTCACGCGGTGGTTGTATTGGCGCCTATTTTCATGGCATCTGGTCATAGCTCACGGTCATATGCTAGTATATATGTATGGAAGAAACTGAAGAACTTGGGAGAGGCTACCTTCCAACTCTGAGCTCGGTCCGGAGCATGGAGACCATGGATGGAAAGCTTTGGAAGAGAAGACTGGGATAGAAACCCCAAATGGGGGTTTTGATTCTCCTAAGAAGAGATAAATTTTGACACCCCACCATGGGTGTGTTACAAATTGGTATCAGAGCATGACAACAACACTTGGCTTACTTGGGATCATGCACGAGTCGTATGAAAATATTTATGGAGGACTTTAAGGCTCAACACCCTATCTTACCACATTCCTAAGAGGCTTAGAAAACCTCTACTAAAGAGAGGAATGAGATCCTTTATTGTTGATAGAGGTTTTGGAAATTGGCATTGTATGTTGCTAATGTTCCCAAATAAACAAGTTGACTTCACTGTGAAATTGTACGTGCTATTGTACAGTCATAAGATTTGGTTACCAAGGCTAAGATGAGCCTGTGGAGAATATTACTGCCAAACATAAATCATTTGCATAAGTTCCTTGAGTAGAAGGATTCAAATTTAAAATACAAATGGGATTTTAACCAACGAGATTGAATCATGCTAAGTCAGTGACAAAGGAAGCCTAACATTTCTTTGAGAAATGATAGCTGATTCTACATGAGTGGGATTATGTTGATGGACACTAATAATAAGACTTGGATGTGAACAGATGGAAAGGATCTATAAAAATAATAACTACTGATTTAATGAAGGGTTAAACCTTGTATATGTGTATAATCCCTCACGATCAGAAGAATGAGTTTGGTCACCATTCCCTGAAAAGGGAGAGCATGCACAACTCTCGGGTTTCAAAGTGGACTGAGAAACAAATTTTGTTTCTGGGTACAAGAATTGTTGGACAAGGTTTTTCTAATTAAGCTAATAAACATAGTTGTAGAAATATAGAGTGATTGAGTGAGAAATCACACCAACCTCCCTTTCTTGGTGGATAGGAAACTAATATTCCAGAGTTCTTGTGGGAGGAGGAGAGTGGCCTTTGTCCTTAACTGTGTTGAACAAAAGGAAGAATTATAAGTGTAATGGTCAATTCTGATCTTGACCTAAAGATACTCTGGATTTCTGAATTAGGATACTTAGTAAGTAACATAATTCAAAATTGCATTTGGGATCTAAGGGAATAGTCCAAATGGTATTAGACATTAAATTGTTAAAATTAAGATAAAATGGTTGACAAAATGTTGATCATGAATGTGGTAAAGGAAGTGTTGGGGCACTTCTAGAAGCCAATGGGTCAGATTGACATCTAGTGGTGGAGGGTAGCCATATAGATATAGTTGGAAGCTAAATTGGCTGATTATGTTAACTTGGGAATGGTTATAATTTCCTATATTGTATTTATAAGTTGGGTAATGTTCCAAGGAGGTTGAGGCAAGAGTGTTTTCTTGCTAGTTGTTATTGTATAAAAAGGGAACCTAGTTATGACTATGTATGATTCAACTTCCATGTGGATGTTGTGTGAATGATGGAAATCTCTCAACTGAGAGGGAAACTCAGTGTTGAGTATCCCTATGAGCCTTGTCATAAGGATGGAAGCAATATCCTTGGAGGAGGATCTAGAAGTCTGAGATTCCCACATGCATGCATGACATGGAAAGGGTGCAAGCAATGAGCTTGCATGATGAATGTTTGGTTAGGTTTGTGAGTGTTTATGCTTGAGTACATATATTTAATGTATTGTGAAGCTTCTTCATATGAATCCTGATAGTAATACTCGTTAGGTATGAACGATATTAAATATGAAAGTGATGCATATGTATGATGTAAGGATATATGTATACTAAAGGCACAATATGGATGCCTTGATGAGTGATATGTAAGGCAAGAATTGCACTTGCCAAGATTAAGTGAATACCATAGATGCATGGTCGACTCCATTTTTTAAAGAGTCATGAAAGTTATGTTTTGAATGATAGCTTAAGGGGAATGCACTCCATTCCCTCAGGAAAGACAAGTATAAATAAATCAAAGAGTAAATGAGAAAGGATGATCTGTGTCAGGATAAGAGGAAAATGATTATGCCTTGACTATCACATAAGAATGAGTTTGAACAATAATGAGTTGACTAATTTTAGAATAGAGATGTATGTAGGCTGTGAGATATACCCATGGAAGGTACACACAAACTTTTGATTATGCATATGGTTAAGTACATCATGGATGTAAGTTAAAAAAACAAGAATATGTA
This sequence comes from Picea engelmannii, assembly GCA_009831015.1. Taxonomy (NCBI): domain Eukaryota; kingdom Viridiplantae; phylum Streptophyta; class Pinopsida; order Pinales; family Pinaceae; genus Picea; species Picea engelmannii. The sequence continues at coordinate 151,899 of ML827836.1, forward strand.
TGGATACATAATTTGGGTGCATGACAAAGATGCATGTTTATATTCCTTATGGAATATTTGGTAAACAACTAAAGATAACTCAAGGCTGAGGCCATCATAGATAGTGATAGACGTGCAATAAGGAATTTGTGTGCTGAGGGAGTTCCCTGTGGAAGAAATGTGTGAAAAATCTGTCAGGAGGTCAAAGTCACAACCTTAATAATTGCTGAGAAAATAAGCAATGAGCTACAAGATTATATATATAAGAATCTTGGATTACATTTTGAAAGAATCATGTAATGAATAGAATACTAATGAATGAATAAATGAGTATGGTTGATTGAATAGGCTTGGTTGAAGCCATGTTAAGAAAAGGCAGTTGTATGCCTTGGATACCCAAGTAGAGTATGATTCAGGAAGAAAACCTTGATCGAATCAGGATACTCAAGAACCTGACAGAGGAGATGAATGTGAGTCGCTCATCAGAGGAAAGACCAATCACAGTCATCAAATAAAATTCACTATCCACTAGAGTTAATGGATCAAAAACCAGTCATTCAATGAGATCGATGGTTGGGAATCATTGCAGAGCGCGAAGGTGAAATTAATGGACATGCTAGTGCACGACCCGCAATCAACCAATGCCATTGATCTCGTCGGGGTGGAAGATCAATGACCGTGATTAAAAGAGTTGAGAAAGAACTTTTCAAATTGCAGAGATTGAACTCTCTGATAAAGAGTGAGCATATTGGGATTCTGCAATCACTATGAAATATTGATCTGTGAATGATTGATGAGAGAACATGGAAGGAACCCACACGTTAATGTCGCATAAAACTCGTACTATGATTGGGTTTTGTGGTTGAATTTAGCACCTCGAAGCTCTGTATCAACCTAAATTCTTAGTCAAACACTTGTGTTGGAATTATTATTATCTAGAAATTGTGTGGTTAAAATCGATCGAGGGCTAATATTGTTGGCCCACGATCATTGCGGAGATTACATATGCACACAGGTTAACGTCGATATTTGTACCCATAATTTAAATTCAATATAGCGTTGTTTTGAGTTTGGGATCCGATTGTAGATTGGATGGCCCGTATTCATTGCAGATATCAGAAGGAGAATTAAACCACGAGCTAGTTGAGGTTCCACAATCCCTTGCAGTCATTGGATCTGGGGGAAAATAGATCTACACCGTCGATTTGCAGACAAGGGGTTTAGACAGGATTGGACATCAGAGCCAAAAGGATAGTGCTTGAAAATAATGGAGTTGAGGTCACAACTCTCGGTCGCATGGAGAGAAAACAGAGTTCCTTTGGGCCAGTCAAGGAAGATAGAGTTTAACACTCTGCGTTAGAATGTGGTCGCAAGGACTAGTTCTATGGTAATGAAGGTGCTCATAGCTAACACATTGCATGGAATTGCTTCGAGGAAGTGAATGTTTTCATGAAAGGAAGACAATGAACCTTCCATTGAGGAAGGAGGACCTTTCGAAAATTTTACTTACATTGTATGGATGTCAAAGGAAAGAAAATTTGGGTGACCATGAGTGCGAGCACCTTGGTTACTAATGAAGGAAGAATGCTTGGGAGAATTCAAGAGAAACATTTAGTTTCATTTGCGTTGATTTGGAGTTGTGATTAGCTTGTAGCAGGAAACACAGTCCTGTTGTAAGAGTGAATGAGGAGGAATAAGTCATATGGTGAAGAGGTTGGTTAAACTCCAACATACCATAGCAGGGTGCTTGTAACCAAGTGCGTAAACTTGAATATCAATGCGAAGGTGCATTGGGTATGAATTTGGCCATGAACATTGGTACATTGATTAAAGTAATTTAATATTTGAATTGCACTTGGAAAATTTAGTATCTTGACAGGATGCTTACATACACTGAATAGATGAAAATGACTTGGACTGTCAGTATGCATCGTATGAAAATATAGTGTGCATGAAAACTAACAATTTGTTTCGCTGAGGAAAGTTGACTTGCAGGAAGAAAGAGTCTTGGATATGGCAATGTGGTAAACCCATAAGGAAGACTGATTTCCTGCTGAGCTAAAATTCCATGGGGAGGGAAGTCCCATGCTTGTGAATCCAGTTCTGTGTGAAACAGATATGAAAATAAATGAAGAAAATGGAAAATATGTGGGTGAGAGATTTGCAATAAAATTATGAAATTTAGAATTGTGATGATGTCTCATGAATTATGTATACCTGTGATACAAGTAAGAAGAAAAGATCTTTCCAGAAAGGATGAATGAAGTCTATCTAGTTGAAAAGCATGAAGGAGGACACTGCTGAGCCATGAGAACCCCGTGGTAATCCATGATCGCCTGGAATATGTTGTGTTGAGGTAACACAAGTTGGAGGGATGCCTTGACTATAAGGCTTGATAAAGTATTTGGGATTCTTCCTGTGTGAGAAAACCTTGGTAAGGCAAGATGGATCACCCAAGGAACTGTATAACAATGAAGGGGATGTCTGAGCCTGGGCCTGGATGCTAAGTGACCGTAAAGAAGATGAGACTTTGATAGTTCTTGTAAACTATTGATCGAGATCATGCACACAATGGGTATGTCAAGAAAAACAACGAGCCTGGATAACAAGACATCAATGTGGATACAAATGCACAAACTGCGCAGATAAGCATTGTGCTAGATTATGAAATTTTCCTAGAAATTTTATGCAACAATAAAATGTTTTCGCATGAGACTATGATTAATGTGCTTGTTGTACAAGAATTATTGAAGGAAGGTGACGAAGATTAAGAGTCTGAAAAAAGGACACGACCAAGGAAGAAATTCAAGACTTCTGAAGTAGCTGAATGAGAAAGGCATGAAAAGTGTTACTGAGAAAGAACATCGAGGATAGTGTTCCTTTTAAAGGGGGGGGATTGTAACACCCTTGTTTACCCCAACTTGTAATTAATCATTAATTAGGATTAACATGCTATGGCATGGAAACATTGTAAATGTATCATTGTTTAATTGCCAATAACTGACTGTGGGGGTGAAGCCTTGAAAGTACTAGCCATGATATCACTAGAGGAAACAATGTGAGAATGATAAGAGAACAATTAATAAGAAAAGGACTGGTGGTTGAACCATCAACTACCCCATGAATGGAAGCATGGTATAGCTACAGAAGGTTAGCCTGAAGTACCATAGGGTCCTGCAGACGCAGAGTAACCTTGGTTTCCTTATGACAGAAGGAACATGATAGGAGGGATGTGTGTGCAAGGCATGCCAGAGAATAAAAAGAAGAGTGCAGAATGCGAGGAACTCGCCATTAGAGAACGAGTCGAAGGCCATGAACTCGATGCAGAGAAAGCATTTAAAAAGCCTCGTCCAGGCCGTGACGAAGAGGGATATCTCTTAGAGTATGTAGATAACGGGACTTGATCAAAAGGCCGCAAGCTTGATGTTGAGGAAACATCTCATAAACCTCACAGAAGATGCGAAAGAGAAAGGATCGATGAGAATTGGCATAAATTTCCTGGTGATATCATGGCTTGGCACTGGGGTGACAAGAGTGCTAAGAATGAATTCCTCTGAGCCTATGGTTGGGTGGAAGGATGAACACCCATAGTTAGTTAGTTGTCTACAACTTGTAATAGATAAGTATTCTCATATCATGTGTATTTAAGCGGTAATTGTGAATTAAAGTTGGATATCCTATGAATGTCGTAGGGATGTGCATATTTTCTCAATGGTTATACCGTATCCCTCTAATTCTTCCTAAATGTATATTTAAGAAAATAAGGAATTCTCTGACTTTTACATGTAAATTCCTAAGCCCCGTGGTGGCTCAAGTTAAAATAAATGAACTATTAATTTATTGACCTTGGGGCATAGCCTCACGTGTGCATGCCGAGACTCCCATTAGTTCTAAAGGAAGGAGTCGGTTAAGCTAAGGATATGTAGTGCATGTATGTACAAAGTCTCTGAGAGGAGAGAAAATATCGAGAACCCACTTTAATTCTAGTGTTGATAAATGAGCGCAAGGGGTGCGCGAAGGATTTCTCTAAGTGTTAAGTTCAGGAGAATTAGCGCAAAATACCTAATTACTTAAGGAGCTGACAAAGCTCAGGTAGGATAGCGAGATTTAAGCCCCAAAAGGAGAGATCATTTCATTTGGAAGAAGAATGGATGGGATTAGTTCAGGAGAAGGCGAAGTTCTTCATGATCATTGGATCTGGAGAAAGTACATGGGTGTTAACCCTTAGAACCCTTCGGACTTCGTGGGTCCGACAAATCGAGCATATTCATCGTACGGGAGGATAATTCCCCTGAAGTCTCGAAGTCCCAAATTTAATCTGGGCCTTAGATATGAGGATGCTCGGGGACTATCCCAACTATCGGATTTATGATATAGTCAGCCCGACGTTGACCACTTCGGGAGGACAGAGGTTTGGTAACACCAAAACCCCCGAAGTCCCGAAGTTAATGTGGACCGTGGATCTAAGAATCCTTTGGGATCCCTCACGACTGTTCGATCGAGGGGACGTTTGTATTACATCGAGTTCATATGGGGGGCCATGTGTCGAGTGACGACGTTGTCAGGTGTCCCTATCGGAGTGGCACACAATGGGACCCAAGGGACCCTTGAACATAAGTTACAAGCCATAGATCTCCGGGGTCGCCTAGATACTCTCAGACCGTCAGATTGAGGTTGTGGTCAGCCTGGTGTTGACCGACTCCAGGAGAAAAGAGAAGTTTGCATCACAAAACTCCTGAATATCCAGGAGCCGAAGCAGATATGATTCGTCCAAGCCAAAGGGTTAGGTGTCGTCAAATCCTGCACTTCAGAGAGAAGTCACTCCAGGAGAATCGAAGTGTGAAGGAACAAGTATTTCCGAAGTCTAGAGTCCCGAAGTCATCTCAACCATCCGTTGGAAGGGGCATGTGGAGGAAGGTGTACCATTTCGGAGGAATGTTACTCCGGAAGAAAAGGGAGTGTGTTGAACAAGAACTCCCGAAGGTCAGAGAGTCGGAGTTCATCTAAACTGTCCATTGGAATAAAACATGTGGCGCTCGATCTCTAACTCCAGGTACTGAGAACTTCAGAGGAAAGAGAGAAGCATTGACTGCAAGTCACCCGAAGCGGGGCAAAGGATAGATATCGATCGTTGATCAGGGAAAACACATGGCATTCAATCTGTAACTCTGGGTACGAATTACCTCAGAGGAAAAAGGGTTTTGAGTGTTCAAAACTCTCGAACGTCGAAGTCCCGAAGTAGATCATAGCCGTCGATCACAAGGGACGCATGGTGCTTGATCTGTAACTCCAGGTACAGAATACTTCGGAGGAAAAATTGTTTAGATTGTTTGAAACTGTTGAACGTTGAAGTCTCGAAGTAGATCATAACTGTCGATCACGAGGGATGTGTGGCACTCGATCTGTAACTCCATGTATAGAGTAATTTGGGGAGAAAAGACTTTGGAGCATTGAAAATTCCCGAACATCGAAGTCCCGAAGTCAATCAAGGTCATCAAGTTATCTGAGGACAAGCGACGTCGGATTGTTAACTTCGGAGGATTCACACGGTGGTTTTCTTGGCGCATGTTGTCTTGGTGTCTGGTCATATCTCGCAATCATATGCGAGTATAGATGGATGGAAGAACCCGAAGAACTTGGGAGAGGCTACCTACTAGCTCTTAGCTCGGTTAGGAGCATGGAAACTGTGGCTGGAAAGCTATGGAAGAGCATAATGGGATAGAAACCTTGAATGGGGGTTTTGATTCTCCTAAGAAGAGTGAAATTTTGACGCCCCCAACATGGGTGTGTTACATTGGGTTTCTTCCATGGAAACACAAAGATCATCTAGCACCTAAAAGCACAGAGATAAAGGAGAAGGTTTTTGGGTGTAAAGACAGAATGTGAAGAAAAGATACAATGAAAAAATATGCTTTCTAAAACCCCCACAAGTTGGGCATGTTTTAAACAAAAAAACACAGAGATATCATTAATAAACTGTTGAGGGACGATTACGAAAACGATGAGTGAAATGCATGTAAATGTTGAGGTAAAATGTGAATGTAATACCGAGAAAAAACGCAGAGATATGTTTAATAAATTGTTGAGGGAAGGATCAGTAAAAATGCAGAGATACATGTAATAAATTGTTGAGGGAAAGATCAATAAAAATGCAGAGATAAAGCATTTCCATCGCAGACTTCTTGAAGAATTCACTAGGGTAATAATAATTAAAAACATAGAGCAAGGAAGGAAATGGCCGACTGAGCAAACAAATTGGTCAAGGTAAAATGGCGAGGAATAACACTCTTAGCCACTTGAAATTCGTCAAGGTAAAGAGCACTGGAAGGTTGCACCAGTCGTTGGAGACATCAACGTTTTTGGGAGACTTGCTACAAGAATCTTTCTACCAGGGCAATGGGTTTCAAGGTCCAAAAACAAAATTTCAAAACATCCCATCATATCTTTTACTACAAAATCATCCACCCTAAATTTACAACACTATACAATAGAATTAAACTACATTTTAGTTTGAATATTAATGAATTTCATCTCAGTTTAGGATTACCGTAATCGAATGATCCGTTGGATCTTTTAACTGATTATGGTTGAGTTTTACTTGCATGAATTAATTAACCATTTTGAGAAATTATTGAAAGAATGAGGAAAGAAGA
>ML827836.1:179766-195943 GCA_009831015.1 Picea engelmannii
TTGATGTAGGGTACATATCTCAATAAGTCGAGGAATTTGTTGACATATTCCTCTATAGTGAGTTGTCCCAGTTTGAGTTCATAAAACTCTTTAGCCTTCTCGTCAAAATATTTTTCTGACAAATACTTCTTCTGGAAGTACTTTTCAAACTGTTTCTAGGATAGGTCCTCCTCGCGGACCCCTTTCATATTCTTAAGATCTTCCCACCAGATGGAAGCCTTTCCATTCAGATTGAAAGTGGCCACTCGGGCCTTCAAATTCTTTGAAAAATCATGGACTCTGAAATATTTCTTCTGTCTGAGTAACCATGCGTCGACTTCCTCTCCCTTTTTTATCTCACCGTCGAAGGAGGGAGGTTTGGCCTTTCTGAATTCCTCAAATATATGACCCTTGGAAGTCTTTTTCTTCTTTTGTTTTCTTTGAGAATAGGAATTGGTCCTGCTGCTGGAAGAGCCTTCTAAATCGCCATCTTCCTTCTCAGTGGAATCATCTGGCACTGGTCCTTTACCTCTGGGGTGAACCTTCCTTGAGGTTCTCCTCTCAGTATGGCCACTGATATGACCATTTTTCTGCATCTCGGGTTCATGCTGCATTTGTCGCTGTAGGTCGGATAAGCTCTACAATAAAACTGCATTAATTTCAGTTTTCTTTTCTTGTTCTTTCATCATCCTTTCATTGTCGACTTTGCAGCTTTGCAATTCAACCATGAGACTCCTCACAATCTCAACTAGATTTGGAGGGGTTCCCATTGCTCTTCTTTCGTCAGACTCTTTGTCTCTATTACGGGAGCCTTCTCCCATCTCTTGGGGAGTCACCATTCTCTACATCTGTAAATTCCCGCGGATGATCGTTCGTTTGGGTGAAAATACAAACACTGGTTATTATTCAAGAGTTAAATACATTGTATAACCTGCGCATAAATTTATAACTCTTTCACATGCATACATAGTCGGGTTCTCATTTCCATGTTTTAATCCTGGACAAGAGAGTTAAGTTAGGGGGTTACTCCTCGTAGGAGTGCTTCGAACGAAGCTTATGCACAACTTATTCATGAGCCCAATCAGGCCGAGTGTTGTAACCATGCTCTGATACCACTTTGTCACATACCCACTACCTCAATCAAATTTTTTGTTGATTTCTGCAGAATTAGAACCCCCGAATTACCTATGGAGGCATAGCGCAAGCTAACTCTTTCTCTCTCTCTCTCTGTTCCCATGTGATCGCGGGTCATGATCACGGTTCAAATAAACACAGTGCCTCTTTGTATTTTGCGCCTCGGTGCTACAGTGATGTCAAATCGTTCGACTCTGCAACCGCTGAACCCCGACAGGGCTAGCGATCGACCAATAGGGACGAATCCCTACAGGGTTAGCAAATGGCCAATAGGAACAAATCCCAACAGGGCTAGAGAACAACCAATAAGAACAGGCCTCGTCGCACGGTTAAGTGGAGTACAGGTGGCAGAGGGGAAATGCGACACGATAGTCAACAAGACAAGAGGGGGCCCCATTTCACACACCACACTATTCCGGACCCCCCCCCTCATTAAAAGTAGAATGGCAAGGGGGGTCCGGAATTCACCTGAGCACCATTGATCAAGGTGAATTAATCTCAACCGTTCGAGATTTTCACGTCCGATTCTGGACCCCTCCCCCCCACCGCTAAAGGCATAACAGCAAGGGGGCTCTGGAATGAAACCTTAGCCGTAGATCTGAGTGGGTGGACTCTGGCCGACCATATCTGCTCGTTGCTTAACTTAAATGCGCATTCATGCCCCAGCTTAAAGCCGACATCTCTTCCTCACATCTGACGGTCGTTATAGACCATGATATCCTCCGGAAGAATCTCATCCTTTCATCGGGACTTATCATCATGAGAGTATGAACTCTCGATCACGGGGCTCCCGAATTATTGATCCCTAGTTTCCCAATGTGGCTAATATTTCGACACGTAGCCTCCGTAAATCGGTCGATCATGATCTGTCCCAGGATTTCCACCATGGAAAGTCCCGATCTCTCGTCATCAGGACTCCCGATTCCGTGATTCCCGATTTCCCAAAATGGGTAATCTTACGACACGTGACCTCCATCATTCAGATGGCTCAGATCTATTTCAGGGTTTTCACCATGGAAAATCCTGAACTCTCGTCATCAGGATTCCCAATTCTGCGATTCCCGATTTCCCGAAATGGGTAATCTTATGACACATGGCCTCCGTCATTCGGATGGCTCAGATCTATTCTGGGTTTTTCACCATGGAAAGTCCCGAACTCTCGTCATCAGGATTCCCGATTCCGTGATTCCCGATTTCCCGAAATGGGTAATATTATGACACGTGGCCTCCATCATTCGGACGACTCAGATCTATTCTGGGGTTTTCACCATGGAAAATCCTAAATTCTCGTCATCAGGATTCCCAATTTTGTGATTCTCGATTTCCCGAAATGGGAAATCTTACGACATGTGGCCTCCGTCATTCAGACGACTCGGATCTATTCCAGGGCTTTCGCCCCTATACACTGGGGTCTTAACCCTCAGGTAACTCCTGACAGATCCAACAACTGTCAGGTTTTTTGGCCGAGATCTGACGGCTCAGATTGGTTCCTACCCGTGCATTCTTCCATGACTCCCTGGACATGGAAAAATCAACGGTCAAGATACTCCCATGGAACTTGGAGATCTACGATCCCGAATTCTTCGTTGTCCACAAAGACATAGAAAATAAAGGGGTAAGGCATCTAACACCCTACTTATTCCTGCCAATCTAACGGTCATGCATGACCATAGGTTTCCCCATGGAATCTCGTCCGTCGATTAATACTTATCAGGGTTACAACACTTAACACTCCATCTTCTTCTACTGATCTGACGGTCGTGAGTGACCACAGATCTCCTGACGGGATCTCATCCGTCGATTAATACCTATCAGGGTTAAGGCACTTAACACTCCATCTTCTTTTTCCGATCTGACGGTCGTGAGTGACCATAGATCTCCCAACGGGATATCCTCCGTCGATTCGATACTTCATCCTTATACTGCCATATTGGGTTTTCAAGAGGATCGTTCCTCCTCGTGTAGGGTTACTAAGGCCTTACACCTTCACCAGGAGAGAAGGTTACTCTCCTTCCTCTCTACTATCACTCACTCTGCATATTTCCAGAGTTCTCTTCCTCCCCTCGCGTCTACCCCCAATCGCTTCTACCCCACGCCTTATCCTCTTGTGAGGTTGCGTGTGGCGCGATTTCCCTCGCACTGGTCAGTCATGATGGCTCTACGGATGGTCAGTTCACCTCCCCATCCCTCATTAAGTCCTGAGGAGCCATCTATTTTCCAGGCTGCGAGACATTTAATTCGGGGCCAACGAGCTGCTTTTGGTTCTCCAGGCCAGTGAAGTCCAAATACAGTATTAATTCTCGGTGGAAGTTAACGCCACCTTTCCAGGTGTCGTCCACCGCCATCGTGGTCTCTTTTCCTGCATATCCCCCCTCAGCAGTCCTGATATATAAATTCATAATGTTATTCACATTCATTGACCTTTTCCATAAGGTCCATTCACATCACATATTCACATTCATGAGTTTGCCAAAGTTCTGGCCAGTCCAATTATTTTTACAAACTGGGGGAAACAGGGTGTTACATCAATACTCTCGACGAAGTTTTCGTGCACATGGTAGAAGACTTAATAGATTTCACAATCACTGAAATCCAATATCCTCTTGATCTGATACTCGAAACGCCAGCCGACGATGTCTCTGAACCAGGCGATTTTTCGGAAGGGGAGGAGTTTAACTCAGAGTCTAAAGATATGTAAGGAAAAAATGACCATAATGAAGAAAGGGGGAACCCACATATGAAAAATCAACCCTGGTTGGCCAAAGATGCTTTGTCCCTCTCGGGACCAGTCCATAACCTTCCCCGACATCTAGAGAAGTTACTTCCTAAATTCGATCCCAAAACCTCAGGATTTCCTGAAGATCATATCAAGAAATTTGTACTAGCGATTAGGCTTATGAACATCCAGCATGAAGACATAGTTTGCAGGTTGTTCCCCTACACTTTTGAGAACTCATCCTACACATGGTATTTTAACTTACTTGTAGGATCCATAACTAGCTGGACAAAGTTTCAAAAATATTTTCTAGATGAATTTGTAGAAGAGGCTACTACGGGAGCTCTGATGGTTGAGTTTTTCACTGCCACCATGAGTTTGAAAGAGAAGGTTAAATATTTCAATCAAAGACTCACAACCATTTTAAACAAATTCTAGCCCGAAGCCAAACCAACTCAGGATTTTCAAATTGAAGTATACGCTAATGCGCTCCCAGCTTCTATTTCCATGTTTGTGAAGAGGGTTGCCAAACGAACCTTAGCTGAGAATTTTGAAGAAGATAAAATGATAGAATTCCAGATGAAAGGGTGTAAAGAAGGCCATGTCTCTTTAGTTAAGAAATAAGTTCAACCTCCTCCTAGGAGAGGAATCCTTCTGACTAGACCGCCAGGGAAACAAGCATAACAGACTCCTGACAAGGGTAATGGAGACATAGAAGATCTACAACACATGGTTAATAAATTATTGAATGAGATCATAGACATGAAGAGAAACGCAGGGGAAGGAAACCAAGGCCAAAGGCCGTATAATCCTTTCTTTAAAAGGAACCCTTCGTTCAAAGCCATTGAACCTCCCCCAAATAACTTGAATATCGATCTAGGGAATGTCGCATCTGATTCTTTCTGTACTTATCACTAGGAAAACCACTCTGGAAGAGACTTCCCTCAATGGGTGCATGCCATGAATTTGATGGCCAATCAGTTTTTAGACAAGGTTTCCTAATTGAACAACCAAGAAGTTTGGTTATGAATGTTGTTGACCAGAAAGAGATTGTCCCACCATAACATACAACCATGCTAATATGTGATCTTGGCCTAATTATGCCTTTCGACGACCTATTTGAGGTTCAATAACCACCCGCAGAGATCTCAGTTGTGCAAAATAGAAGTAAAGGTCCTCCTATCTCAAAGGATCCTACTACCACTCAAACATCAAGGGAAAGGTCAACTCTCAATCACCCAAAAGCACCTTGTTCTCCCTGTAAGAACCCTATTAGAATCCATAAGCGAGAATTGCCCATACTAGAGTATGTGGTTGAAGATCTGAAGAAGCTGAAGGCTAATATATCAGTTATGGACATATGCATAATCCCTCAGCAAAAATATTTCCTGCTACAAGCGTTGAAATCAGTAGAAAACCCTACGACAAGCAATGAGTAGCAAATAAATCTAACTTCCACAAATATAGTAAATAAACCAACTGTGAATACTTGCTCAGAAGATACGAAGGGAAAACCTTTTGTCCCACCATTTCTCTTAACATTTGAAGTCTTCAACATGAACCTCCACAATTGTTTGATAGATTCAGGAGCTTCTTCCAACGTTATGCCCTTGTCTATTTGCAAAAAATTAAAGTTCGTTCCTATCAAGAGCGATAAACATGTGATACAACTAGATAGAACCCAGGTCAATGTCATCGGGGAACTCAGAGATGTAATGATCATGATAGCGACACATCCTAAGTTTGTGCAAGTGATTGACATCATTTTAGTAGACATTCTAGAGGCCTATGGGTTATTACTAAGTCGAGATTGGTCTGAGAAGTTAAATGAGTACTTTAGTATAGACTGGGCACACATTTGGCTACCACTGAAGGGATACAAGAATATGATCAGAATCGAAAGGGAGAGATACCTGAAACATACAGTCACTGATGTAGAAACCCTGAACGAACCCTCATCCGCAGATTTCCTCGTGCTGGGCAATTATTCCTACGATTCCCACTTCGGGAACTTTTCTCCTCTCTTATCCTATGCCCCTCTCACTCAAAACTATGAAATGGTTTTCCAAGAGAAGTCGTCGATATCGACAGAAGACACCCTCTTCTATCAAGACCCTGTGCTAGAGATTACAGAACAAAAGATAGGGGAGCAAGAAAGTAATAAGAGAGAGGAAAAGGGTGATTTTCGTTCACAAATTTGGACCATATACTTTCATGGATCTAAATCACAAGAAGGATCAGGGTAGGGTGCATCCTCATTGATCCAAAAGGTAAACGTAAGTTCATGTCTTGTAGACTAGAATTCCAATGCACCAATAAAATCGCTAAGTATGAAGCTCTAGTACAAGGGTTAAAGAAATCCATAGACTTAAATGTCAAAGAATTGAAAGTTTTCAGAGATTTGGAGATTATCGTTAGACAAGTAAGGAATACTATACATTGCAATTCCCCACACCTAAATAATTATTAGCAGGAAGTACATAGGTTAATAGAGAATTTTGAGGCTTTCAATATCATCGCGATCCCCAGAGCAAAGAATATCCTTGTTGATTCCTTGGCCATAGATGCTTCAAGGTTGTCACCTCTAGAATATTATGAAGCCTCCTAAATCACTGTGGAACTACTCTATAAACCATCAGTTCCTAACAACATTTCTAATTGGAAAGTCTTTGAAGGAGATGAACAGATCATAAAATTCCTGACTAACCAAGACAATTTCAAAGATTTGGCCATTGACGATGAAGTATTCTAGGAGCAATCGACAGAAACTAATCCTTGAACAGGTCAACCTATTGGCAGATTGAAATCTCACATCATCCTGAAAGGGATAGCTAATTTTGAGAATCTGTTTGACCTGAAAGAACAATTTAGGGGGCCTAAAAATGAAAAGACCAGTAGCTCTTGTTCCCTGCATGGAACTATAAATCTCGGAACCCCAGAAAACTCAAATAATGCGAATCTCGGCAAGACTATATCTAAGGAGGAAAGAAAGTCTTATCTCAAACTATTTAGACAATATCAAGATGTCTTCACATGGTCCTACCGAGATTTGAAAACTTATGACACCCGTATCATTCAACACACTATACCGTTAAAACCTGAGGTGAAACCCTTCCAATAGTAGCTCTGAAAGTATCTCCCATCCCTGGAACCTCCATGTATCAGGAATTAAAGAAACTTTTATATGACAAGATCATCTTCCAGGTTGGGCATTCCGCATGGGTAGCAAATCTGGTTCCTGTGAGAAAAAAGTCCGGAGAAATTCTCTTATGCGTAGATTTTAGGAACCTCAACAGAGCTTCAGAAAAGGACAATTACCCAGTCCCTCCAATGGAGAAACTCCTGCAGACCATGTCTAGCTCGGAGATATTCTCTTTACTAGATGGTTTCTTAGGTTACAACCAAGTCCTAGTTTCAGAGGAAGATCATTTGAAAAATACCTTTCGACCCAAGTGGGGAACCTTCTCTTATAAACGCGTGCCTTTTGGGTTAATCAACGTAGGGGCGACCTTCCAAAGGGGCATGGGCGTAGAATTTTGGGGACTAATAAAAAAGTGTGTGGTAGTTTATCTGGACAACGTAACTGTGTATTCAAAGAACAGAGAAGAGCACATCCAACACTTAACTCATATTTTCGAAAGCTGTAGGAGATACGGTATATCCTTAAATCCCAAGAAAACTATTTTCAGCACCGAGGAAGGTAAGCTTCTAGTCCACATTATATCTCAAGCAGGCATTTGCATAAACCCAGAAAGGATTAAGTCCATAGCTCAACTCTCGTTGCCTCACAACAAGAAAGCTATGCAGTCTTTTTTATGGGGAAATTAATTTTGTGAGGAAATTCACTCTCGATTTCGCGGAAACTATCAAACCCTTACAAAAGATGAGTCAAAAAAATGTTGAATTTAAGTGGGATGATGAACGAAAGGATGATTTCAGCAATATTGAAACTTCTATATCCCATGCCCCCGTGTTATGAAGTCCCAATTTCAATAGGGATTTCTTCCTCTATACTTTCGCCTCTGACCAGTCGTTAGTTGCAGTATTGATTCAAAAGGATGATGACAACAATGAGGCTCTAGTGTCAGAACTAATCTCCAAGGAGCTGAACTAAATTATCCTGTCGTGGATAAACAAGCCTATGAAGTATATAAGGAAGTAAAACACTTCAGGTCTTACATCCTCAAGAACCACACCAAAGTAATCATGCCTCACCCTCCAGTCCGATCCCTATTCACTCGATGGGAAATGGGGGAGAGAAGAGGGAACTAGATGGTAGTAGTTCAAGAATTTGATCTAGATATAAAACCTGCCAAACTAGTTAAAGGGAAAGGGTTATGAAAACTCACAGTCGAAGCCCAAGACCAAGAAAATGAAGATTTTGGATGGGAAAATGAAATGGAATTATGGTGTGGTGAAATATCATATATTTCCCCACGCCAGAGTCTTGGTATGAGAAGTTGACTTATCTCTTGTACCATGGGACTTGTCCAGAAAATCTCAATCCTAGGGAAAGGAGAGCTCTCAGGTTAAAATCCGTACAATATCGCCTCATAAATTTGGTACTGTTTCAGATTAATTATGATGGGGTATTGTTAAGATGTCTCAAACATGAAGATGCAGAAAAAGTTCTGAAGGAGCTCCATGATGGCCCTGCCGATGGACATTTCGTAGGAAACACCACCGCTCATAAGATATTGAGAGTTGTCTATTATTGGCCCACCTTGTTCAAAGACGCTCACACCTACGCTAGAAACTGCAAAACTTGTCAAATAAGCACTGGGAGGGAGAAGAGAGAAGTAGTCCCACTCTAACCAATGACTGTCTCTAGGCATTTTGAGCAATGGGGGTTGGATATCATAGGATAAATTACACCCAGTTCTTCAAAACAACACAAGTATATACTTACTGCCACCTATTATTTTATGAAGTGGGCAAAGGCCATCCCTCTGACTCATGTAAATGACAAGGTGATGATCCAATTCATAGAACAACAACTGATAACAAGGTTTGGTGTCCCTTCTGTTCTAGTTTTTGATAATGCAGCTTATTTTTCTTCCACTCTATTGACAGAGTTTTCTATAGACAAAGGAATCATAATTAGGTACTCTGCAAATTATTATCCACGGGGAAACAGGGTGGAAGAATCAACCAATAAGAACCTAGTGGGAATATTAAAAAGGACGGTTGTAGATAACCAAAGGAATTGGCATAATCTACTCCATAACGCTCTATGGGCCGATAGGGTCACACCCAAGGAATCTATAGGAAATTTCCCATACTTTCAGGTTTACGGGTAGGAAGCCATTCTCCTAAATGGGCTTTATCTTCCATCTCTTCAACTAGCCCAAAATTCTAGCGGTGAACCTTCATCGGTCATACAACAAAGAATTGATACTCTTCTCATGCTAGAAGAAGAGAGAAAAAAGGATAAGTCAAAATTTCTAGCTCACCAACAGATAATGAAAAGATGGTTTGATAAGCATAAGGCTAAAGAGAAAAAAATTGAAGTAGGAGAATTAGTCCTAAAATGGGACAGAGCAAATGAGACAAAAGGGAAGCATTCTAAGTTTCAGAATCTGTGCCTTGGACCTTTCTAGGTGGATGAGAATATTGGGGCAGGAACTTATCGGTTACATAATCTAAGGGGGGAACCTGATGCCCTCCCAGTAAATGGCCAAGCCCACAAACAATATTTCCAATAATAATAATAATAATAATAATGAAAATGTTGTGTTTTGTATGAATGTTTTCATGATTGCGAAATGCATTTTTTTTGTTGTTTTGTTTTGTTTTTGGACTTTTGCGCTTTTGAAGGTTGTGTTCAGTGAGAAAATGGTCGACTTTAAATAATGCGACATAGCAAACTCTGTTCCTAACTCATCTCTCATATAAAACACAAGAAGCATTGAGGATCTTGCAGTTGCTTTGAGGAGTCCTCTATCTAACCTACACAAATGAACAACTTCAGAGAAACATTATAAGTGTCTTCTTAGTGGTTTGGTAAGACCTTTAGGGAAAGAATGAAAGCTGGAAAGGACTACATGAACCTTGAAGACAAAGCTAGCAAAGGATCCACCTTAACCATCTCACTTTCCAAAATAAACAGACATCATCCTCTCCCACTCGCTTAGGGCATCATGCCAAAATAAAATTGATATTATCAAAAGAGTGAACAGTAGGAGAGGGTATGCAAATATCTCTGTTGGGGATATGGATGTTCGTTGGTAGCATAGCAATGTTTGTGATGTCGGGGTGACTCCTTCAGGGCTATGGACACTCGCTGGCAGCGGAGAAACACCATAGAAAATGATTAAAGGTAACTAAAGGTTCAGTCCAATGAATACTTTACTAGATTTTTATCAAAAATGGCATGAGTCAGGGCTACAAGAAACAAAAGAGGAATAAAGGTTAAAAACCCCACAGGAAAACCCAGAAGCATCAACCAAAGAATTTTGGATGCAAGAGTAAAAGAGGCTCTGATTGAAAACCAGTTAAGTTCTCCACTAGCTTTTGCATCAGTCGAGCCCGAAGGAAGAACAAATATTCTGATTTCACCCAGTAAGTCTCCATTTGTTGAGCACTCAACACACCCTAAAAGTCTATGTCCAATTTTACTTTTTGGGTACCACTTGATCTATTTGCATTGTCTGATTCGTCTCCATTTTGGAAAATGTTGTGTTTTCTTGCCATTTTTGAGTCTCATTAAGTCTTTGAAAAGTTTGCTTGAAATTATGAAAATCCTTTACTTAAAATATTTAACATTTAAATAAGGAATCAGATAGCCAAAGCACTTCACTCGACTCGCTTACGAAATTCGACATCGGTAGATGGGAGTCTTCTTTCATGACAGGCATCACTACGGAGATCACTGATTACCGATCCCTTTCGGCATTAGGAAAAGGCGAAAAGAGTAATTACTTCAAAAGAAAGAAATGTTATCACCGATAGCTGATACCCGACATGCTCATCGGAGTCAAAGAAAATCAAATCGCGACGAACTTTTCGACAATGCTAAAAGTTTTTTCTCAATTCCCGATTCCCGAAATATTTTGGTATCAAGAATTTTTGAAGGAAGTAACCCAAAGGAAAGTATGCGATAGGGTTTTCCCCAATTGTCGACCCCTGATATCTTTTTGGCATTGGTGATCCCCGGGCTTAGTTTAGGAACACAAAATTGAAAGAGAGTTATGACTCCTATTAATAATCGTGAGTTAAGTCGTCAGATTTCATTACCATATATCTCAAGTCAGTGGTGCCACGTTAGTGACGTACGATGAGGTCAATCGGCGTCGAAGGTTTTCGCAGAAGGATATCAATAAAAAAAATACAAAACAACTCAGAGCAACACTAAGCACAAAATTAGGATTAACTTACAAGAATTTTGGACAAAGAAAACAATAGATTCACACACAAAGAGAAAAACGATGCATTCAACTACTATGACCATAATACTTTCGTCAAAATTTCGAGACTTTTTATATTAGACTCCCATCGGGCTTAGGTTACATACAATAGACATTGTCTACACCTTTTGGCCAACCAACCCGATTACATTGAGGACATGAAAAATTTCACAAGAAAAAGGGGAGACTATCAAAATTTTGCGTCACGTATGAGAATACAAAACAAAGTCCGCCCATCATGCCTCTTCTGCACATGAAATTTCTCCCCGACTGCCTCGCACTCCCGGAGGTGTTGTCACCTTTTTTTCTTCTGACACCCTTTGCACTTCGCGCAACTGCACAATCGTATCTTGTGCTTCCCGAAGCTGTCACTTGAGCCAGGTTGCATTCCCTTCATGACCCTATGGCACTAACACCTCAAGGTTCTTTGCCACCAATTGTTGACATAATTTTCTATTCTCCTAGTAAAGTTCATCTATGGTGATTTTTGCCTACTCCAGCTATGGATTAGGTCCTCAGACATTAGAACCCAAATATTTTGTCTTTCTTGTTCGGCTCCTGCTTCCTCGACTTGGAGTTCCAACAGGCTCTAGCCGGATAGCGTGCATTAGGACCTCCTCAGTGACTGATCGTGCACATGACTCAATTAGGATTTGGATTTCCCCCCCAACTTCCTTATTTTTTCTTGGCCTTCCTCTCCTCCGTGGTATCTGTTGTTGAGGAAGCGTGGCTTCCAACCTATGCCCTTCCGACGTAACTTCTTCCACTTCAGCCTCTGCATGGGGCGATACCATTTTTTCTATGCAAAGGTCAGAATCTCCCTTTGAAGCCTCGGGAACACCCGCTACAAATAAGAATGAGTCCCAGGAATTTTGTGGCTCAGGCCTGGCACTTCAGCTACCTCGCAGGCTATGTCTTGTGTTTTGAGGAGTCCCCATGGTGTGAAAATGTATCTATCTTATGCGTGGAGGATTTGACAAAGGCCCAGAGCCAAGAAGTTGATTGAATTAAGCTCACGAGACGAGTCACCTATGGTGCATAAGCTCAGACTGGTGAGTAGAACACATCCAGAACATATGGAATTTATAACAGAGCGAGGCAGCAAACCGAAACGTGTCGGGGAACACTAAATGCCTTGCGACGAGATGTTTTAAAGAATTAATGTGTCACATCCACGTTACGGGTATGATCTGGGGCATGTGAGATGCAGTTGATAGGAATTTTGGAGGATGGATAGTAGGATCATCCTGATTCCTTTCAATTCCCCCAGCCTCCATAATGAGTTAATGATGGTTGATGCACTTGTTGATGAGACTTCTATTTGAGAAACCTACCTCAACCTGAAGCATTTAACTACTTCTCTTATGACAGTATCCAATCCTTTTGGAACTTACTCATACTTTTGGCACATGTTCGGCTCTGACATCCTTTCTTGACCCCAAGGGCCAACCGGCCACTGGCGTGATTTTGAATCTCATGTTTTTCGTACATGACATATCATGTTATGATGTGCAGATGTAACCCACCCTAACTAAAGAAAAATGGCAGCGCTAACAAAGACGGTGCAGGTAATCTGAAAGTTTGCAGAGATCACGTAACTATCAAACAACCAGACTTAGCGAGCTTTACAGGTATGCATCAGTCTATTTTCTTCCCGTTTACGCTTTTCATATATTTTGTCGAGTATTGTTCTGTAAGAAATTTCTAAACGATTTTAATTCTGATTTGCAGGGAAGATCCCTCCGACTATCGAGCAAAATCGACTCCATAACTTCACCAAGAAATCTGAGAGGAACTGAATCTGAAGGTTAATAGGTGATGAAGGATATCAAACTCCCAGATTTCGGCACCCCCAATGACTTCGTCAACTTATGTGACATAGTCAAATTGCATACCAAGAAAGATTCATTATGGGCCGAAGAGCTAGCGAAGGTGACCGACACATCGCCAAGACAAGTGCAACGATTTATGGAACATCCGATTAGAGCGTGGACTATGATACAATAGTTAAACACCAGTCTGGTGAAGTACTGAGTGCATGCGGTGGAGGTCAGAGGAATTTAAGCGGCTCCAATGGAATAACACAGATTTCCATGGTCCCAAACCTGCAAGGAGTTGTTTATCAATTGGTCAGAGTATGAGAAAAGTCACCCTTTTGAAGGGATATCTTGAGACGACTGTTGAAAAAATGTTAGGAGAGAACGCCACATGGCGAGTTTTGTTTTGTTTAAACTACACTTAGCCATTATTTTTAGTTAATTTTACATTTTAAATAAGAGCATCGACCAATTAGTTAGAGGTCGATGGTTGTTGCAAGAAACTCTTCTGTTTTGATTTTGTCAAGAACTATTTCCTAGCTACCGTTAATAGAGAAGTACTTTTGGACTAGAGACAAAGTTATTTTCATCAAACGCATGTGTGATTGGACGTGGAGATGAACTATTTCCTATTTCATTTCATGAATGATGTTGTAATGAGTAAGAGTTATTTAATCTATTGTCAAGTTATCTGGTGCAATATTTTGTTGTTATTTACTTTAATGATGAAGATGAATCGTTGTGTTATCATGTGATGGATGATTAAAGTAGGTGGATTATTCTGTTTGCCTTTGTTTTATCACATATTTGTTTTCTTTCTCATAATTAGTGTCTCAGACAAAAATTGGATGCTCACATGGTTAACGTATTATTACTAGGCCTGTGGTATAGAATTGTCGTCTTCATGCTTGAGTAGCGGGTTATCCTAAGCTCAACCTCTTCTCTAGTAGTTAAACTTAATTATATTTTGTTTCCAAGTTGGTTTATACTAGCTTACAATCTTACTTCGGTCCCACCTAAGAGAAAATACAAAAATAGAAAGTCCCAACTGAAGGAGACGCCTTCGCAAGAAAACATAAAGCCCATCGATTAATTGGCCGGATCGAGAGATCTGGAGAACCATTCCACCATTAAACGCTGTAGAGTCTAATTGGGCCTCGGTGGAGGGTTTAGTTCCTATTGTTGAACTAAATGGATTTAGGACCCATCAACAAATGGTTTTGATACTTTTCCCATTATGTGCTTAAGATAGTTTGAAATCCTACTTTTATAGATCTTGTATTTCCTCTTTTGTAATTAGATCCTATTATTGTGGATATAGGAATTAATGTTATTTTTTAAGAGTGAGTGAGGAAAAAATATATAATTCCTTATGTGAGCCATATTCAGGGAGAAGGAGAGTAATGAGGAATTAATGATGGGAGTTAGAGAGCCATAGTTCTACTACTCCTAAGTATTGACATACTTATTCATGTAGGGAAGTATCCTTCTTTATGTATGGAGAGTTATTAGTGTGAGTAGTCTTATTGAATCCTTATTGAAGGAGAAGGAATATATTATGTAATAACTTATGAGAAGGTCCCGACAACTTTTGAAGAAGGAATGAAATCGATCTGTATTCCAATTGAAGTGGGTCCGAAGACGTATCCCAGGAGGGATGAACTTTGTTACCAACATTGGTTGTCTCTCTCTTGTCTTTTCATATGCTTATCCCATTTTGATTTCATGTGTTTTATGTATTATTGTTTAACATCATGGTTATTAATGAACTCATATTCCCTTTAATCGTTATGCAAATAATTAGTCAGTAAAAGATTCTCAATTGAAAACTTGCGTAGAGTATGTAGTCACCCGTTTTCAGATCAAGTGGTATCATAGCAGGCTGTCTTCTTTGCAGGATGGGAAAAGGAGTGAAGAGAGCAAAAAAAATTCAAGAATTAGAAGAGATAAATCACAACATTCAAGATGAAAATGCAGAGTTGAGGAGACTTTTGCAGGTTGTAGAAGAAGAGAAGCAAGAGATTCAAGAGAGATCTCAGCTTCATGGAGAAGTCCTCAATGGAATTATTGAATAATTACAGCACGAATTGCAAGCCAAGGATGATATCTTGGTTAAGTTACAACATGGTGGACAAATGGAGGAAAAAGAGCCTTCTACTGTGGATGCACATACTCAAACCGAGGTATATGATGTTTCTTCATGTTCAATTTCTTCTTAGTATGAAACTAACATGGGAATGAAGCTCCTCATGCAGATGGGATATAGAGGAGGTGGAATTGGCATTCATGGCCAAGGAGTCACTCAGCCATTAGAGGTGGTACAAATACCACGATTTGCAGGTTTGGGATACAATCAAGAGGATATTGGAGAGTGCTCAAAGTCCTTTGAAGCAAGAGCCACTTCAAAAACGATTTCTACATCATTGGATTCCAAGAGAGGAGTCAAATCATCTAGTCCTAGTCCTCGTCAGATATACAACAAAGATAAGCCTAGAAGGTATAAGGGTCATGTTCAGTCAAATTATTTCTTTGATTTTAAGAAGCACGATTCTTGCAATATGCATTCTTGCACTCGATCTTCTAACCGTGACGTAGCCAAAAATCACAAGAAGAAAACTTGGGTAAAGAAGACGAGCACATCCACTGGGAGTGTGACAAACCAAAAGGAAACTCTTTCATGTCCTCATGACAATGAGATTATATTGAAGGCAACACGAAGAAATTATTGCAGTCATTTTGATCTAAGTGGCCATTGGGATAATAAATGTTGGAAGCTCCACCCATAGTTACATTGTAATTTGAGGAATAAGCCTGCCCCAACACTCACCATGAAAGAGGCTGTGAAAGAGCTTGTGATGAATGTTCCTGCACAAGTCTTTGAAGAAACATGGTTGCAGAAGGAAGGCACCTTCGATTCGTTGTGTAAGAAGTGGTTATTATTTCTGCAAAATTGAAGTATTTATGTTACTTAACATGTTTTGCAGCAGAGAAAAATTCAACTGCAACTCAGATGATGCCATGGCTCTTCTCAATCGGTCACTATGCATGGAGGTATGTTGATGAAGGCGTAATGTAGATATTGTTGGGCTCTGGATTTATAACATTTTCTTGCTGGTTCTTGAAGA
>ML827836.1:196043-236533 GCA_009831015.1 Picea engelmannii
TGCATCCACTGTCCAGTAACCAGAGATCTTTAGGTTGTTTTTCAGTCTTGTGGCACGAAATAAACATACCTCCTGAGTTTTCTCCCGTGTGATTTGACACATGTGCTCTGCCTGAGAGCTGATCTGCTTGCTTCTTCCTGCATTCAGATTCACAGTGCCCATACTTCTTGCAGTAATAGCATTGTATGCTTGATTTCTCATTTGATCTTCTCCCTCTGCCTCTTTGAGGCTGGAAATTCTGATGTTGATTTTGTTGTCTGTGTGCTTGGAAGTGTTGATTCGGTTGTTGTTGTCTGTGTCCTCCACTGGAATGAGGATTTCTATGACTTCTCCCTCTTCCTTGGTGATCTCTGCCTCGCCCTCTGCCTCTCCCTTTGCTAAAGGAGAATTGCGTTTTGAAAGCATTGACGATTGACTCATCTATGAGATGCAGCCTGGTCTCATGTGTCACCAGAGAACCAATTAGTTCATCTGTTGAAAAACTTGACAGATCCTTGGATTCAAGGATTGCTGTTACAACCATTTCAAATTTCTTTGGTAAAATTCTGAGGATTTTCTCAACAATTCATTGATCAGTGATGGTTTCACCAGTCAATCTGACCTGGTTCATAATTCCCATGACTCTGGTCATGAACTGATCCACATTTTCGGACTCTGTCATTCTTAAAGTCTCGAATTGTGTCCTCAAGGTCTGCAGTTTGACTGTTTTGACCCTGTCATTGCCTTGGTAGGTTGATTTAAGGATATCCCATGCCTATTTGGAAGTACCAGCGCCTGTGAGTTTTGAGAAAATCGAGTCATCCAAAGAATTTTGAATCCAAAATTTAGCTTTATTTTCTCTGTTTCCCTATGTTGCTTGAGCAATTTTCTGTTGATTAGTCATGGCAGACAGGTCTTCTAGATATGGTTACACATATCCATGATCCACTGGATCCCATCACTCTTGTGCTTGCAAGAAGGATCTCATCTGAAGAGACCATAACTCATAGTTCTTTCCAAGAAGAATCAGACCCTGAGTTGGTTCTAAATTGCTAGACGTCGCCATCTTTTAAAGAATTCAGCAAAACAGGAAAAAAGAAAAAAATAAATTCTTACTTACCTGTCTTTTTTCTCTTAGAAAACCAGGTTTGTTGCTTGCTTGCAGGTATTTCGGAAGTGTGCAATTCAGGCTTTCGTGAGAGTCGACGTCATGAGTTTCTGGCTTCGCGAGATTTGACCTCGGGACTTCGTTAGACGAGTCCTCTGAAAAATCCAACTTCTGATTGTCGAAGTGTTGAAGAGGGCTTAATGGCTTCAGTTTGGCCTTAGTCACCGTGCAATGTGACCACGCGCCTTGATGTTAAAGCACTACGGGATTTTCCGGTTCTTTGTCTTTCAATTTTCCGAAATGCAAAATATGCTGGAAAGGCCCTTCTCGAAAGCCTTTTCGAGATTTCGCGTTTCGGGACTTCGGCGGTTTTGCTGCAACGATCCTGGGTCCTTCGGACTCCTAGTATGCGAAATGCTGAAATTTCACCTTTGGACAATTTCAACAGTCCAGATCTTCCTGTGATTTGATGGTCCAGATCCTTTCGGGATTTTGGGATTCTGGGTTTCGCGACTTCGCAAACCCTGTTAGCGAGATCTTCTGACTCCTTGATTCCCCGATCTCTGATTTACCGAAATGCCGATGGCCCTTTCCTTTTGGGACTTCAAATGCTGAAATGTTGAAATGTTCCTGTTGGACAATCAACGGTCTAGATCTGCTGATGATCTGATGGTCCAGATCCTATCGAGATTTCGTGAATCGGTATTTCGCGACTCATGATTCCTCGTCACGCTGCGCTTCCAAAACGCGAAGTCCGAATTGTCGATTTTGCCGAAATTGCTTTTTCGAAAAATTTCCTGAGATTATGGATTGATGCCATGCGTCCCTTCAAGATGGACGGTCCTCGTCATTTCGCGATTTTGCGACTTGCGACTCCAAATCCTCTGTCAACTTGAAACCCCAGTAGCCGAGATGCCGATGGTTTCCTCGATCTCTGCCACGTGTTCGAACGAATGGACGGATGTGATCTTTTCGAGATTTCGAGACTTTCGCTGTGGAGTGTCGTGACCTTTCATCAACAAGACCTCCGATATTCTGAACTCCAAAATGCCGAAAGGATGGCACTTGGATCTGCTACCACCTGTCCTCTGAGATGGACGACTTACAATCCTTTCGGGATTTTGCGATTTGCGATGTCGGGATTTCGCGTATCAGGGTTTTGGAGAGTAGTCACCTTCGCTCATCCAACTCCCGATCCCCGATTTTGTGATGGGATAAGATCGACGACTAACAATATTTCTTAATCCAACAGTCCAGAATAACTTGTGATTTCGTGATTCTCGAATTCTCACGGCAGTCTTCTGACCTTTACACCTTGCGAGTCAGCAAAATGCCGAGATCTCGCCATGTGTCTCTTGATGGACGGTCCAGATGATTTCGTGACTTCACAAGTCAAAATTTCTCCGGTGCACTCCAGAGGACTAAACCTCGTGCACTTTCTCGCTGATCCAATGACTGTCGATCCTCTGCGCAAGATCTAATGGCTGAAATTCTTTCGCCTTTTCCACACTCTCCTCGTCCCTTCTGAACTGGATTTCTGCCTCGGATTTGTTCACAAGATAAATCTTACGGCCACGACGGTTGTTCTTTGAACCTTAGACGCGATCTTTTCTGCATTTGAAGGAATTTTCTCCTGCGAAAGAAAAATTCGTGATTCTTTCAAAGATTTGAAAGAATTTCACGAGTTCTTTGAAGCTTAGCGTTTTCTGCTGCAATCTTTGACGGATTTGAGAGAATTCCCATAAATCTTTAAACGATTCTGCCTTCTGCAGGAATCTTTAACGAATTTGAACGAATTCTTCGAGTTCTTCAAATGTTCCTGTGTCCTGCAGCTCTTCTTCATGAATCTTTTACGAATTTGAAAAATTTGCATGAATCTTTACTGTTTCTCCATCTGCAGTCTTCGCTTCCTCAAGATTTTGAGTGTATAGCGCTCTGCTTCCTTGCGTGAGCTTCCTGCGATGATCTTTTGAGAGTATGAACAGACAACTCTCCAATCCTTGTGAAAAATACTGTGTCGCGTGCTCTCAAGATCCGTGTAAGGTCTGCGCTATTTGAGGATCGTGTTGCTCTCCAGCCTGTGTGCAGAGGCTTACTGCTGAAGCTCTGATACCATGATAAATTGTGAAGCAATAAATGCAGAGAGAAAGAATAGAACATAAAACAGTGTATTAGAATATATGAATAAGAGTACAAAACGAGTACATGAAGAAGTTCTAAAGTAGTAAGTATGCAAAGGGAAATAGCTGAGCTAAATAGGCTCAAGCAAATCAAGAATAGAAAGTACAACTGGCCAGGACAACTGGCAGTGTACAGTCAGCCTGTTGAGGTTACATTATATTTAACACCTGATTCTCATCATAAATATGATGTGGATTACAAGGTTCAGTCTCAATTGGTTGATAATTCCATCGTTGTTGACAATCGTCCCTCCTCCATTTGACTTTAAATTGAAACTATCAGACATGACTTCCGCATGAAAACATATTCACATGGAACCAAGACTCAAAGGTTGGAGAGCTCGGGACGATGGGTGGAGGCCATCATTATTGCACAAAGTCGAGACCATATGGAGGCACGGGGCACTAAGACAAAATCTTGGGTGCCAAAACACAGGGCCATGACCACTTATACATATAGAGGGAAATGTTTCATGTCGAGGTCCAAGGTTATATGTAAGTGTGCGTTCATGATGGATACATGCTTCCAAATCTTTGAGAAAAGATGCAACAATGTGTCTCTTGTGAAATTCACTCCCATTGAGAATGGTGGATGGCAATAAGGCGTAGCATATCATGTTGGCAATGTGAGCAATGACCTCAAACAAATGTCTTGAAAATATTGTGGGTCCTATCGACCAACGGTGTAACTGTCCTATCCATTTCAACTTCCTCTCTTCATATCACAATTGTCTGATCCATGAAAGGAATGCCCAATGGCTAATAACGTGTCCATATAAATCTACGATGTTGGTAGGGATCAACTCTGCAATGGATGTAAGGCGGACATCCAGATTGGTGATTGATCTATGATCATTTTGATCACATGGCATAGGTAATGGTTGTAGTAGCTCGTAAATCCAGATGAGATTGCATATTTTCAATACATTTCCAGATCCAACTCTCCTTGATTTTGCTTCCATTGCTGATGATCGAATCCTCCTTTCATATTCTTATTTCATTGTGGTTATTTTTATGGAATGACTATTGCATAGTTGATGGTGTGTGTGATCAATTATGTACAATTGGTCTCGATACATAGCCAACAAAAGCATTGTTGGAAGCTTTGTAAAGGGTTTTTATCCACTCTAAAGTGAGGAAGAGAGTGAGAGGCATTTTATTTTGTGCCTAAGCCTTAATTGGATTCTTTGTAATCATCATATAGTTAGTTGAATGAGGCGATTTTTCTAAGACATTTTGAAAATTCCTTGTAAACTTGTCCAAAGAGTGTATTCATAAACTCTTGGCAAGTATGATGCTTCAAAAGTTGTAATCCAGATATCATCAGATATAGGTTTCAGATTTATGCATATGTGGGATTTTCATTTCGAGCTTTGAAGAACAGAGGTGAAGGAGATAAGGAATGTTACTTTTTCCAAACATTTGCTTTGCAGCAGTTGCAGGTGTTGGCTTGCATTCTGATTTCGAAGTACGTGGGTGAAGGAGTCTTGAAGGATTGTGCCTTTTGAAGACATTTGCATATAGATAAAATTGATACTTTTGGAGACCAAAAGGTTCTTTTGTAGGGAGGCGTAATCTGGGAGGATATCCACACATGGAAGGAACTTTACTTTGTTCACCAAGTTGATTTGAAGTTGGCGACAAAGTGGTTAAAATGGTGAAATTATGCTTTTATGAGTTTCATAATCTCACGCATTTTTATTAATTCTTTGTGAGATAAGTCTCATGCATTTATCATTTTATTTGATTAATGCTTTGTGAGATGCTCATGCATTTTATCATGCTTTAAATGAGCTTTTGAAAAACTCATTCATTTAATTCTTTTTGTAAAATGATTAATACTTGTGAGGGAAATTAGACTCACATATTTTTCATTAAAATTGTAATTATGGAAATTGTTTTTTATGTGAGAAACCACCTCACACCAATTTTACAATTTTCTCACTGGAAGGTTGAGAGAATCAAGGGTATGGTTGAAGGGTATTTGGATGGTTTTGAGACTTTTCCCATTATGTGCTTGAATATGGTTTGAGATCCTACTTTAATGGATCTTATTTTTCCTCTTTTGTAATTAGATCCTATTATTGCGGATCTAGGAATTAATTCTCTTTTTTAAGAGTGGGTGAGGAAAAACTATATAATTCCTTATGTGAGCCATATTCATGGAGAAGTAGAGTAATGAGGAATTAATGAGGGGATTTAGAGAGACATTTTGATACTACTCCTAAGTATTGAGAGACTTATTCATGTAAGGAAGTATCATTCTTGATGTATGGAGAGTTATTAGTGTGAGTAGTCTTCTTGAATTTTCCTTGAAGGAGAAGGCATCTCTTATGTAATCACTTATGACAAGGTCCAAACAAATTTTGAAGAAGGAATGAAATCGATCTGTATTCCAATTGAAGAGGGTCTAGAGACATAGCCCAGGAGGGGCGAACTCCATTACCAACATCGGTTGCCTCTCTCTTGTCTTTTCATATGCTTATCCCATTTTTAGTTCATGTGTTTTATATAGTATTGTTTAAAAGCATGGTAATTAATGAACTCATATTCCCTTTAATCCTTATGCAAATAATTACAAAATATTCTCGATTGAAAACTTGCATAGAGTAAGTACTCACCTGTTTTCAGATCACTTAGACTGGCCAAGTACAAATCCATGATCTCAAAAAACAAACCCTTCAAAACATAAATAGTACTAATACTCAAAAAAAGATTGAATTTGAGTGATATTTGTTCCTAACTCAGAATTTAAGGGACATGTGCTCTTACCATTGGTGGAGACCCCTTGCACATCCATCATTGGGTGTTAGAATGACCAAGTACAAATCCATGATCTCAATAGAAACCCCTCAAAATTTAAATAGTAGTAATATACAATAAAATATTGTATTTCAGTGACATTTGTTTCTAACTCAGAAGTCAAGGGAAATGTGCTCTTACCCTCGGTGGAGACCCCATTGCACATCCTTCATTGGGTGTTAGAGTGACCGAGTAGAAATCCATGATCTCAAAAAACAAACCCCTCAAAACATAAATAGTACTGATATATATAAAAAGATAGTATTTGAGTGAGATTTTTTCCTAACTCATAAGTCAAGGGACATGTGCTCTTACCATTGGTGGAGACCTCATTGCACATCCCTCATTGGGTGTTAGACTGACCAAGTACAAATCCATGATCTCAAACAACAAACCCCTCAAAATATAAATAATACTAATATAAAAAAATTATTGTATTTGAGTAAGATTTGTTCCTAACTCATATGTAAAGGGACATGTGCTTTTACCATTGGTGGAGACCCCCTTTGTTGGATGTTAGACTCACCAAACACAAATCCATGATCTAAAAAAATAAACCCCTCAAAATATAAATAGTATCAATATCCAAAACAAGATTTCATTTGAGTGAGATTTGTTCCTAACTCAGAAGTCGAGGGACATGTGCTCTTACCATTGGTGGAGACCCCCTTGCACATCCCTTGTTGGGTGTTATACTGACCAAGTACAAATCCATGATCTCAAAAAACAAACCCCTCAAAATTCAAATAGTAGTAATATAGAAAAAAAATATTGTATTTGACTCACATTTGTTCCTAACTCAGAAGTCAAAGGACATGTGCTATTACCGTTGGTGGAGACCCCCTTTCACATCTCTCGTTGTATGTTAGAGTGATAAAGCACAAATAAAAAATCTCAAAAAAAACCCCTGAAAATATAAATAGTACTAATATCCAACCTTATTAAACATATTTATAACTAACATTACATTCTATACTAATTTTGTATCTCGATATCTTTTAGATTATGCTCCATATACAATATCATTGATTTTTTTTTTGTTTAAAATAAAAAAAAATTACTTGTTTCTGAATATATCTTTTTTTTTTTCTAGATAATCTTAGTATAAATGGACCTGTCAAAATATCAACCCATTGTTTGTATTAAACATCTCATTGATGAAGTACGATTGAGAAGGAGGTGTCAAATCAATGTTTTGCACCCATGACGAGGAAATATTTCAAAGACAGAACTGAGAAAAGAAATAGCTAAAATATTTAAATTTGATGATACACAAAAAAATCTTTGTGTTTGGGTTCCGTACTTATGGACACAGATCTTATGGAATTTGCATAGTATACGACAAGTTAGAATATACCATCAAATATGAACCAAAACCTAGATTGGTGAAAAATGGAATTCATGTTGATGGTAATAAAAGTGTTAAAGATAGTAAAAATAGAGCAGAAAATGTTTTTGGTGTTATGCCAAGAAAGAAATAGGAGACGTGGACCCATTCTTTGTACCATTCAATAAAAGAATTTGTAATTATTTTATATTATGTTTTTATATATCTAGAAAGTCCTCTTAGAGTACTCTTTACTCATCAAAATAATGTAATCTAGATTACAAATTCTCAATGTAGTTTTTGAAGACTTTTTAACTCTCGTTATAATGCATTTCTCATATATCTTGTTCAACTATATACCTCTCAAAAAATGCAATTCTAAGGTTTTTTTTGCAGCAATTAAATTATACATCATAAATATATTTTTTATTCTAATTTAATTTTCAATTCTTTAAATGTTATGTACTTTTACTAATAATTATATTATTTTATGAAATTGCTAGTGAATTGAATATGGATCCTTGCATATGGAGGTTTTTATCTATGGAGATATTGGAAATTATATTTTCATTATCAACTTTAATTCGGTTTCGTTCAATCTCTACACATTGCAATAAAATCATACGTGGACAATCATTTGTGGAGGCTTGGCAACTTCACCACATAGAAGAAAGTGGATTCCTACTTCAATTATGGGATATAGAAGAAGATCACATTCAATATAATTATATTAATCATATAAGACACACATGTCGTTTGACTGTGCCTTTTCCAAACAAACCATACAAAATTGAATATACAGTTTGCTCCATGGTTATGCTTTCTATACCTACTCCAGTGCCTGGGTATAAATATTACTTTATAGTAAATCCATTTACAAAGTTCTTTACACATGTAGGTCTCATTGAAATTGGGCATTTTGGATTTTTTTTACTCATTGGAAATATTGGTGAACAAAAGTATGGATGGATAGTTGTAAAGTCATTGCATGATGAAAATGGACTTGAATTTTTTATTTGGAGCAATATGTATGGATATTGGAGGCAAGTTACCGCTCCTAATGGTGAACTGATACCTCCAAAAGATACAATGTTTTTGAAAGGTAAATTATATTGGGTACATATGCAAATAGTATATGAAGAGGATGTTTTATATGCATATAGAATGCATTCATTATATATAAAACATAATAAATGGGGTATTCATTTCATCCATACAGGACGTAGTAAGTGATCTATGTGTCTAACAATACATTCAAAACAATTGATATGTATTGTTAATTATGGATCTACATCTATTTKGTGCATTGATGAAATAAAAGATTTTAAACATGGTCAATGTCAAAGGCGTCAAAAAGAGGGATATTTTGAGGRTGGAAGAGGCTTAAGATGGATGTTGTTACAAGAAACGACAACCAAAATAAACACGGAATTTTTTGAATATCTTCCATTTCAAGATCTTGGAAGTATTATAATCAAGTGCAAGAATGTTCAAATTCCATACATTTATTACGGTCYGAATAAAGGTAGAATGACTCATATAGTAGTAGATGATTTATCTATGTCTGGAGATAATTTTCTTCCCATCCAAAGAGATAACCAATGTACAAACACAATTATGAACAACAATTTTTTCCCACTTGCACCAAACGTGGATTCAATCCATGATCTTCTGCCTTTATCGAACATGTCACAATAAAAAAATTTATGACTTATAACAATATGTGAAAAACAACTGTAATGGTAATTTTGAAACATCTATATACTTTTGTATGTTAGAAATAATAGGTGTGCTCGTTTAACCATAGACAATATAGAAATATTGTCACCCAACCATAGGCCGAAGCCACCCTCGAGCACCTTAACCTTGACAGGGAATAATTCTAGAAGAAAACCCTAGGCCTAATAGCCAATCAAGGTAGCGTATCAGTCTCTAGAGTTAACATACCAAGCAGAAAGTACAAACCATAATCAAGAGAGAGTCCAAGACTGAAACAAAAAATACAAGTTGCAGTAGTTGCAGCTGCAGCTACTCTCCAGACTTGCGCACAACTAAATTTCTGCAGTTGCGAGTTGTGTGTGTCAAATGAGCTCTAGCGTCCTATATTTATACTTCTCCTCCTTAGATGTCTGGGCCGAATTCTCATTTTGCAGGCTAAAAAAATCAATATTAAATATTTTCTTTAGCCGACTTGTCTTCTAGGGTTATGTCCAATGCTTTAGGGTTTCTTCTTGCTTCCCGGAATATTCTATTCTTTTCAGGGTTACACATGGAGGTTAATACCTCCCACGGCTACCATGATATCAACACTCCCTCCTATCTAGGGAGGTATTGAAATAAATGGTCTTGAGCACAAACATTCCATTCAAATGGTAGCATGATCATATCCATACAGGCTATCTCATGATTAGATCACGAGCACCATCATCACTATCAATATCATCTGATAGCATCAACTACATCATCTCTCGAAGCCATACTCCATCTGAGTAATTAAGCATGATGCTTAATAAGTCACTCACTCCACAGAGTGATACAATAACCATTCTTCTAATCCGAACATATTTCCTAGAATAATAACTATTCCAACAGATGTTGGAAGCCACGCCATGGGATATAAGGACTATTCTTCTAATCCAAACATACATCCTAGAAGAATAATGTCCTGGACCTTTTTCCATCTGGAGAATGTTTGTCCATCAGCACACTGACTATCCATCTAGTTGATAATGATTTTCAACACCACTGATAGTCTACATGGAAATCATAACAATGTCATTTAATAGAACACAACTGTGTCTATCCATAGTAGTAAACAACTACTATCTAGTGGTACACAACCACACCAAGTAGCACACAACTACTTAATCAGTGACACATTGTCACAACCAGTGGAACACATCCACCAAAATAGCATACATATATTGTCCAGAGACATGCAGTCTCCATAGCAATCATATCATCTGATATCAACCTACATAAAACAATATCATGA
Source organism: Picea engelmannii (assembly GCA_009831015.1). Classification (NCBI taxonomy): domain Eukaryota; kingdom Viridiplantae; phylum Streptophyta; class Pinopsida; order Pinales; family Pinaceae; genus Picea; species Picea engelmannii. Next base: position 206,435 of record ML827836.1, read on the forward strand.
TATAAAATGAGTCATCTAGGCCATTCTTCCACTCACATCTATGAGATATGGAAGAGCATATTCCCTTAGAAAGTAAAACATCAACCATGGGCTATCTAGACTATTATTCTCAAGCACAAAAGAATAATTGTCCTTGATTTATGAGCCTGGACCATTCACCTAAATGGGCCATTCCTCCAACACTATTCATAGTGAAACCTAGAGACAATGAGTCTGCCCTAGGGAATGCCTGTCCCTAATTGTTGAACCTGGACCATTCACCTAACTAGGCCATTCCTCCGACATTAATCATAGTAAAATATAGATAGAATGAGTCTGCCTTAGGGAATGACTGTCCGGACCATTTCCTAATGGAAATGACTATCCTGCACCAACCTCCAAAATGTACCATTCTTCGAAACTGGTCATGACTGTGAACTTCGAAAGAATGACTACCCAACGAAGTAGAGCATTCTACTTGACCACTACTCAAAGTGACTGCCAAGAAGAATGACTGTCCTATACCATTCCCCCACACTGGTCACAAGGGGAATCGATGTCTATGGTACATCAACAATCTATCGAACCATTTTCATTATGAAAATGATTTTCCGATCTGGACCATTTTCCGAACTAGAAAATGCATGTCCATCAGAAATCTCAAACCAATTTCTGAACTGGAAAGAAACTACTCATCTTGGACCATTTTTCGAACTGAAAAAATGATTGTCCAAAAATCAATAACACATCAGTGCTCCCTCCCAACCTGGAAGTAATCTCTTCATTTTTCAATAAGGAAGTAATCTCCATGAGACCCAACTTGTTTCTTAAGTACGCAAACTTTTTCATCTTGGATAGAGGCTTTACCAAAATTTATGCTATCTTCTCATATGTGGAGATATATTGGAGAACCACTTCTCTTTTCTGGACTTCATCACAAAGAATGTAATCCTTGATCTCAATGTAATTCGGTCTGTCATGGAACATTGGTTTTCTCTGAAGGCTTCCTATAGCTCTGATCATTCCAATATATCATGGTTGAATTCAACACTTTTTTTTCCCGCTATCTAATGACATCGTGGAAAGGCTCAAACTGGAACATATCCAAGTACCACTTCTTCTGTCATCATGAGAGTTTTCCATGGATTAGCAATCCATAATCCCAGACTTCTGAGAACTATTTTGATACACTATCTCTGTCATAGAAATTTTTCACCACACTTCTGTTGTATATGAGATACTTTGCATCAAGTTGTTTGAATCCATACAAGGTATTCTTATATTTGCATACATGGGTATTTTTCTATTATAAGCTTCTTTCTCACTTGCTTTATTGGGAAGAACAGCCTTTTACATGTAAATTCCAGACCATGGATACTACAAGAGGTATATCTGGAACAAGATGTTGTCATAGTCTTCTCCCTCCTTCTGGAAGAACCTATGAATCTTGCAATGCTTCCATTCAGAAGTATTTTTTCACACTTTTCTTTATCATAACTTTCATTTCTTCTGCTCGATTGTTTCTTAGTGAGGTCAAACCAAGCTGGTAGTCTTTGTGATTTTCGGCATAATAACTGGTTGTTCTGGATTTTTCTTTCTTTCTTGGAATCTTCATGTTCTTTGTTGTGTTTCTCTTTGGCTCTTGGGTCCATGGAGTCTTCTATAGATTCCATGCCTTGAATATTCCAACTTCTTCCTTTCATCATATGATCATGGATGTAGATGGACAACCAAGGATACTTTAAGTCTTCTTTTTGAAGAGGACTTCTTCTAGAGTCAAACTCAACACGTGTTGCTTATCATAGATGCTACTTTCAATGGGAACATGGATAGATACTTCATCATCCTCAATGGATTATATTTGGGATTAGCTCCCTCCTAATCCTTGATTCATGTATGAATGCATGCTCTTCTTTTGGAATTCTGTAATCAACTCCCTCCATCTAAGATAGTCCACGATTTCGTCTACATCCTTATTTCCTTCTACAAGGTGTCACATGTATTTTTCTAATTTCCTCTTGATTGTTGACTTCTTTCTGTTTTGACTCCTTCTGGTTCTCTTCAATTTTGGTTTTGATTTCGGCTTATCTAGTAGTTGTTACTTATATAATCTCTTCCACGGGAATTGTTATCAAATATTGTCAATGTACTTCATCTTTTTCATGTGTATTTCTTGACTTATAGTCATTGTGATAGTAAACCTTATATTGTTATTCTTCCATAGGTTTTGTTTCACTAACCATCATATCTTCTAAGAAACATATATACAAGAACTATGTAAACATGGTATGTACAAGGACTATGTTATAGAAGAATAATGTTACCTTGACTTAGAAGAAGAAATCTGCTTCATCTTGTTTGACTTTCTTTGAGGGTTCCTTTTCTTCGAAAATTGTTGCTTCCTGTGTTTCCTTCCGTTTCTTTAACTCGAGACAATGATTCTTGTAGTGACCATATTTTTGACAATTGAAGCATTGTTTTTTTGACACATCCTTCTCTTGATTTGGTTTCTTCCTTGAGTCAAACTTCTTCTTATTCCTGAATTTCTTGAACTTTGTTGTGTAGGCTTGATCATCATATTTCCTTTGGGTTTTCTCTTTTGTTTTATTCCTTGATTCTTCTTGTGCACATCAAGTCCAAAGTTCTTCAAATGTGGGATACTCCTTTCTTGTGTTCATGCTTGCGGAAAATGCATCCCATGTCTTGGGAAGGCCATTGAGTACTATATTTACCAGTTCCTTTTCTAAAATTATTTCTTCAATAGCTTGTAGTTGATCTCTTAACTGAGAGATTCTCACAAGGTATGATGTTATATTGTCCTCATTATTCATTTTCATGTCATATATCTCATTCTTCAGACTCATTACTTGTCCAATTTTTCTGACTGAGAAGAGGTTAGTTAGGGCATCGTACATCTTCTTAGATGAGTCAAGATGAGAGATGTAGGGTATCAAGTGGTATTGTACAGAGTCCACTGTGATACTCATGGAATTGATGTCATTGTCTTTGAACTTCTCCATAACTGCAACGTTCTGAGGTTCCTTCTCTTTTCCTTCTTCAAACTGTGGTTCCATGATATTTCCTTTCACGATATCCAACACTTTCTTATTGGCAAGGATGAGATAAATCCTTTTCTTCCATGCTATGAAGTTAGAAGCCCATTCTAACTTGTTTTCTGACTTCATAGAGTAGGTCATGACTAGTTTGACTTAGTTAACCTTTGATTTTGACCAAAAACTCAAACTTGATGTCTTAGCTTGCTGAGAGTACCTAGAGGTGCACTAGGTTAGGGTGCACTAGGCTATCCAGAAATTAGGTCAATTTCTTCACTTAAGGTGCCTCAACAAGAGGGTTATGGTTTCGTTGTTGTAGCAAAAACTTTCACTGCAACTGCTACTGTAATTGAGCAAATCCTCCCAATCTATCTTCCAGTGGTTAGACTGTCTGAAGATAGTTTGGGCCCATAACCTGTTAGAAATAATAGGTTTGCTCATTTAAACATAGAAAATATAACACTATTGTCACCCAACCATAGGTCGAAGCCACCCCCGAGCACCTTAACCTTGACAGAGAATAATTCTGGAAGCAAACCCTAGGCCTAATAACCAATCAAGGTAGCGTATCACTCTATAGATTTAGCATACCAAGCAGAGAGTCCAAACCATAACCAAGAGAGAGTCCAATACTGAAACCAAAAATACAAGTTGGAGTAGTTGCATTTGTAGTTGCAACTACTCTCCAGACTTGTGCACAACTAAATTTCTGCAATTGCAAGGTGTGTGTCAAATGAGCTCTGGTGTCCTATATTTATAATTCTCCTCCTTAGCTGTCTGGGTTGAATTCTCATTCTGGAGGCTAAAAAACTCAATATTAAATATTTCCTTTAGCCGACTTGTCTTCTAGGGTTATGTCCAATGCTTTAGGGTTTCTTCTTGCTTCCCAGAATATTCTATTCTTATCAAGGTTACACGTGAAGGTTAACACCTCCCATAGCTACCATAATATCAACATTGTATACCTTTTGTCACAATTGATGTGTATTCATTTTGGGACAATGGTAATTTTGAAACATCTATATACTTTTGTATACTTTTTGTTACAATTGATGTGTATTCATTTTGGGACAACATATTCTCTTATTGTAAAAACTTAGTATTTTTATGAACATTTTTTCCCTGAAATTTTCTATTACATATAATGTCATATATTGTAATTTTTAAATTTACTTTAATGATTTTAACAATTCCACTGATTTTAACAATTTGTTTACTGTTTTTCAAATATTAGTGAAATAGAGATGCAAACTCGCATATGAAGTCAGATACCAACAAAAATTTTAGAAATTGTATTTCTATGGCTTCCTTTATCTACTAATATCCACTTGAGAAGTGTTTGCAAAGAATGGAATGAATTTCTACTACATTAACATTTCCTCACAAGATGGAAACAATATCGATTAAAATAATACAAAATTTTGATTAACTAAGACAGTGATCGTCGAAAGCATTTCCATGCTACTTATATAAATGAAGTAGGAAAGTTATCACTCTTGTCTATGCCATTCCGAAGTAGAACATGTAAAATTGAATCTGCATATGGTTCAGTTCTTTTAGTTTCTTCACCTACATAATTCTTCAGAAGACAGAACTACTATCTTGTGAATCCTTTCACAAAAACTTCTACCTTTTTAGGATGTGTCAATATTGGTTATTAGGTTTTTTTTGCAATTTTTAAATATATACAACAACATATATATGAATGGATAATTGTGAAGAAAGTCACTGCCATAGGAATTCCAAATTATTTTATGTATAACAATCTTCACAGACATTGGAGACAAACATATGTTCTTGATGGTGAACCATTTCCTCCAAAAAATCTAGTTTTCCACAATGGGATCGTTTATTGGATACATGTTCATATCATTTATGGAGAATCCCTTATTTATTCATATCGATCATATTGGATAAATATTCAAAAGAATAAATGGGGCTTACATTTTATTTGACAATCATGTATTACAAGGTCAACATGCTTGGAAGTCCATGACAATCAACTTATATGTTTAACGAATGATGGTGTCAATACAATATGATTATTAAAAGATATTAGAAATGAATGTGTTCCACCAGTGCCTCCCAATATATCAACAAACTATTTTGAATATGGAGATGATTTTACATAGAATATGATATCCAACTTAACATTGGATGTTAATAAAAAATACCCTGAGTATTTCGTAGTTTCTTCAGTTGGTAGCATCATAATCATGTGTAAAAATGCATCTTTTCAGTTCATCTTGTATGACTTGAGTAATTTGATATGCGACAATGTAGCAATAAATCAAATAATAACATACATTCATTCAATAATATATAGTCCAATTGTTCAAGATATTTTTGAACAGATTCACAACACTACTATATACCCAGTTTCTCTAAATATAGAATCAATTGATGATGTACCAATTGTTGCTAGTAAAAGAAAAGATAATTGGAATTTCAGTTCAATTTCTTATTCTGTTGTACATCCACATTTTGAATTCCTACTATCATTATAAAATGGCAAACCCATATCTTGTAATAATAATAATAAAAAAAACATTTCAATACATTTAAAGTACTTAATCAATTGTTGTTATGTTCTATTAGATAAGTGTAAATATTTTTGAAACATTTATTTTTTATGTTATTCTTATGAAAAAAAAATAATCATACACTTCTATCTTATCACATATTGTATTTAATGATTAATGTTTTTGTTTTTTTTTTAAGTAAAAAAGAGGGAAGTTCCTGCTATATTAATTGGCAAAAAAATTACAGTTGTACCTGGGCTACCATCCATTCCGCCACCTAAGAGGAAACTGAAACGGTGTCATCCCTTGTCCAAAAAAAGATGGTTTGCCAACAGTCCTTCCCGTAGGAAACCAAGACTGATGGAGTTTCATTGTCTTAATTATAACTATTGTCTTACATAAATTAACTATAAGCAAACACAGAGCTGTAAAAAAAGACTAGAGTCTTAAGAAAGACCATGGCAGTTACCCGGTGGTGTTTGAGGTGGCACCCACATCCTGAGCATTTTCCTTAGCTGGCATGACGAAGAGTTGCGCACAAATTGGGCATCTCCGACCCAGTGGCACGTTGGAGAAGGCATCGTAGAGCATGTCCAGACGCTGACCCATGGGGGTGCCATGGTGGACTTGGTCTGCCATCTAGCCCCGCAGATCAAACATCAAGTCAAGGTGGTCTGGGTGGAGGAAAGGTGGCGGGACATGCCACTAATTTTGCATGGATGATATGGGAGGTGGCATGAATTCTATGCACCCTCCCAAGTCATGTCTCCCTGTTGCATTACCTGGGCCTCGCTTAAAGCCTCTTCTCTATGTTTCTCTGTGTTTTCTTCCCTACCAGCGCCTTCACTCTGTTCGCTATTGTCCAAAGTGGCTCCAGCTATTGGTGATGCTGCCTGAGAGGCTATCTTTTCTGGTATTTCGTCCAAGGTGTTTCCAGCTTCTGGAACTGCAGCCTAAGCGACTGTTTCTTCTAGTATATCCTCCTCAATGAAGAAGGTGGGGAATTCTTCTTGTTCCTGCGCATTCTCATAGGCTTGTTATTTTTTGGTGGCAGGCATGGAGGCTTCCACGCGAAATTCACTTGATGGTGCCCAATCGTCAGGCACTGTGAAGAGGAGATTCTCCGGAGGGACCTGAATTGGCTCCTCTTGGATAACTTCTTCGATGTATGCCATTGCAGGCTCCTTCAAGTTAGCTTCTTTAGTCAACGGCCTGGGAGGCATTCTGAGCTCAATTATTTTGCGCACGATTTGGGTCTGAGCAATGGAGAGCACTCGTTCCATCCTTTGTAGTTGCCTCTGTCATGTGGCAAAGGCATACCAGGCTGAGCCATGGCATGGTTTCCCCCGTTCGTGTGGCATCAAGGTAAGAAAGCAGGTAATAGATATGCAAGATTCTCGTTGCTGGGATAAGCCTGAAATGGAAGAAGGCACGGTGCGGGTGCATCAAGAGAGGGAGGGTCGACGTGACGTCCATCTCCATTGAATCCCCCTCGTAAATGAGCTACATCACTGGACTGCTCGCGTGAGGGGAAATTCCTCTCTCAGGAGAGAGGTAGTTGGAGCCAACTCCCATCCTTAATGTTGAGGGATGGGAGTCAACCAACCTCATTTATGTCTAGACCTGACTCTGCTCCAGGTGTCTCCATTGGTCTGTGTGGCACCCCATCCAGGGATATTTAATGATTAATGTTATTACATACTATATTCAATAATTAACTATAATCACTTTTCTTATATTCTCAGTAACAATGATGAAATGCTTCATTATGTCATTCAAAAAATATTCTTTTGTTTATAATTTACAATGGTATTTGACAATGTTTTAAATTATCATTATTCTTATTTTTATAGATATGACATCTGATACTACATCTGCCAATACTCAGAAGAAAAATCCATCTGAATCATCATTTGAAACAATAAACGAATATCATTAGAGAATGTACCAACAAAGAAAAGAAGAGATGAATGTGAAACTTCATTTAAATTATAAAGATAAAAATAAATACATCAATAAAAAAAACGAGGACAAACCGTCAATTATCAGAAGATGTTATTGATTCTCAATATCAAGGACACATCAATTTCCAAATATTATATGATATCATGAAAATAACATATGTTTTGAATGAAATACCTACATTCAACAATGAAGATACAATGAGAGAAGCTTCTATAGTGAATTATTGTAATGCAGAAGCATCCATACAAAATATTTAATCGACGTTTATTCATGATGCTTCTACAAGTCGAAGAGTGAACATACCAAACAATATAATCAAAATAAATGATGAAGGTCGAAACACAATGGAGAAATTTGATAATACATGTATAGAAGCTGTTAGGTCAAAGGTATAGAACAAATATTCAATAGTATCATTTTTAATTAACAATCTCTTATAGAAATACAATTTAATATAAATATTTTCCACTCTATTTTAACCTATATTATATGAATTTTCATGACCATATTCAAAGTTTTTCTACAAATTAATCGATCATTGAAGGAAATATTGTACTAGAAGTTAATAAAACAAATAGAGTCCAAGACAATAATGTTGGATATAGAGGAAGTTACGATGAGAAAAAAACCTATTTCTCTTGGAACTACAAAGGTTACGATCAATGTTTTCACAAATAATTTCAATTGATGCTTTTTCTATTTTTATTTTTTCCCTATGATGTATAATTTATTTTATTTCTAAGACAATCATATTTTACATACATGATACTACTGCAGGGGTGCATCTACCATCAACAATTCAAAATAATTCTTTCCCCAACATTTTGTTACCAAGCAATCTTCAAAACATTTCAATATCTCAAAATGAAACAATACAGACAAAGACAATGTATCTGAACCAATTCAATGCTGATGTTGATAATAACATTCATAATGAATTTCTAGAACCCATGTTTTCAGAAATTGAGATTCAATGCGACAAAAATATGGAAATGCATTTTGAAGATAAAAACAGAAAAAGATCGTGTGCCTCATCTCACAATCTTTCATCATCAAATCAACACATATATCTTCAAATATTTTCAATCAATATGGAAGAGTCAAATGATATAAGTACAATATTTAAGAGATTAACACCTTTTCATAAAAAGTTTCTTAAAAAAATAGATAAGTTATCAATTGTGCAAATGTGTCATATGTATCAAGAATCATACCCTGGTATTAATGTATGTAAAGGACTTGAAGGACCTGTTTGTTAGAGATGCAAAAATGAACGAGGATCTTGTCGTTTTTCTCAATGGAACAAAATGGATCCTGGTGAACAATCTCAGTTTTGTCATTGTTAACACAAGTCGAGGAAATGTTAATAGCACGAGTGAATCCAATATTACAAGTGGAACATGCACATGATGGCCAATATAAATATAACAATCACACAATCAGTTTCCCGCAGGGTATTAATTCTATCACTAAATGGTTTCCCCGTCGGATTGAAGATATTCACATTTTAATTGTAAGGAGAAAAGCAACTCAATCAAAACACTATGACTACATTGTTAGTAGATCGCATGTAATGAATGAATTACATTACAAAATAGAAATGGAAAAATATTATAAACATGTTGAAATAGATATGGACTCAATAATATCTCTTCCACGTGAAGCAATCGATATCTCTGAAAGGCTACACTATATCAACTCAGAAATAGACAAATCAACAGAAAACGATGTAGAAATTGAACAAATTGAACAAGATCAATTGGAATCTCATCCTTCCTTCTTTACAATGAGATTACCAAATGCACAACGAGAATTGGAAGAAATTAGAATTTTTTGTCAAAATGATAATTATTTATTTGATCTGCAAATGGAATGGCTAGAAATTAGCTTGTCACCAATTAATGAATATAACATGGAAGGATTATTTGACATGGATTTTCCAACATTGTTCCCAACAAGAAATGTTGATTGGTTGCAACCACGTCTTGTCATAGTTCGATTACATGAATATGCATTACACTCACTAAGGTATCGTGATCAAATATTTGGTAAACTTCCAAAATTTCATTACTTTATTTTGAATATGATAATGAGGCATAGAAGCCAAGGTACAACAATTGTGTTTGTGAAAAAAATATAGAATATGGGATACCTACAAAAATAGAGGATTTACCCCCAGATGGGGTGCCACGTCGCAAAGTCGAGACATGCGGACAAATGCCAGATTGCGCCATTAATATAACCCACCAGCGACCATCCCTTCAGCATTAAAATGGGAACGAGCCCATGCAGGTTTAACCAGAGGACGAGGCCCTTAGCGCAAGTGAATAAGACGATGCACCAGTGCACTAGGAGTCCAACCTTAATGGCCAAGGCAGTCACCGTCATTCTCATCCTTATCAACCGCCTCGACAACAATGAGAGGTATTCAAATTTCACAGAGCCGAACGCAGCGCTACCGGAGTTCTGGAGAAAGGTTATCCTTCCACTGGGAACTTCGTACATCTCCAGGTTCCTCAACATGCCCAAGGCACAAGGAAATCCTCACAGGGGCGCAGCTTGGTACTCATTTGAATCACATAGGTAGAGGCAGAATAAGTTCGAGAAGGTGTTGGCCTTGGCGTCCTTGCGAAGAAACAGGAAGTCCGGGAGACCTCGAACGCCTCCCATGGAGTACATGAAAGAGATTACCTTAGACGAGGTCATGCAAAGTCATCATGAGCACCCTATTTTCATAGTCCCAGACAATTGGAATCCTCACACAGATTTTGGCAATGAAGACAAGATTCTGGCTCCAGGAATACCACGTGGTCACAGAGCAACTCACCCGGCAGAGGAATTCACCACATGCTATGTTGAGGAAGAGGTATCGTGCTGTGAAAATGTAAAGATCGACCCGCCCAGTGGTGCACCTCCAGAGGAAGCGACTTAGTCGAACAAGTGGTAGGCACATCAAGTCAGTGAAGCAAATGAAGGCGAAGGAGAAAACCATGCACAGTGTCCATTTCCCTTGGTCTCTGTTGAAGGAAATTGGAAAGACCAGCCTCCTTTCACCAACCCAGGGTACCTAGCACTAATCTTTGAAATGCGGAGCATGCTATATGATCATATCTTTTGAACCATTAAAATCAACCAACAACTCGATATGTTGTATGTTTCACACTCTAGGACTCTCCCGAGAAGGCAGTGCCCTACGTGTGCGCAAGCTTATGCAATTCCTGCAGGATGGCGAAAGCACGGGGAAGAGGATGAGCCGATTGGTTAAAAGGTCTTGTGATGTCCATAGTTAGAAATCTCTTTTTGTTTCATAACAAAGCTTTAGCCCAGTTAGATCATAACAATGTTGTAAGTAGGTTGTTAGAATATAGACTGAACCTAATGGCCATGCATCCTGGTTTCCTTCGGGTAGGACAACACTCTGACAATTTTGTTTGTTTGAACACAAGTGGCATAGAATGTCCAGCTGTCTCGATTTCCTCTTCAGGCGAGACAACTAGCATTACAACTAGACTCTGTAACTCTGCAACTCTAATATAAATAGGTTCCTCCCCTTTTTTACTTAAAAGAAAACAATAGAGGATTTACGTAAATAATTGAATGAGTTCCCTAACACTAAATTGACTGAAAGGTTGATGTGGTATGGTGGAAATCTTTGAGGGACAAAGGCATATTGGAATACATGTTGTAGTGAGCTTACTCACATGATAAACCAACTTGGCTCTCCAAATGTTTTTTTTACACTAAGTGCAGCTAACACAAAGTGGTCTGACCTACATAAACTTATTCCTGGTAATCAACTTGTTAATCTACTAAATCAACAATGATGGAGAATTGATAACGTTATTAAATATCCACATATTGTTGCAATATATATGCATCAACGCTTCAACATTTTTCAGGATGAAATTATTATAAAATATCTCCAAGCTAAGGATTACTAGTACACATATTTACTTTAAAACCTTTAATTTTAATTTATGAAAGGATATGATATTTATGCATTACTATTACAATTCAATATTTCATACAATTTTCATAGGTATGAATGACAACACAGAGGATCCACACATATCCATGGATTTCTATGGTTAGAAGGTGCTCCAAACATGGATACCTTGGATTGGAAAGATGAAGTAAGAGTAAATGTTGCAAAACAATATTTTGACAAATATGTTACAACATGGAATCCTCGTGATATTCACCATCAAAATATATATGTTCACCGGTTTCTTAATGATAACCCCTACTTATTGGACACTTAGACACTATTCAATATATATCCTCTTCATGATTATGAACAATTAGAAAATCGAGTACAATGAAACACAAAAAAATTTGTCAACTCATGCTTACGTAAAAAGGGTTTTCTTACAAATGTCACTACAATACCCCTTGGGAACTTAGAGATGAATCAAAAAAATTTATAAATGAAAAAGGACAAAAGAAATATGAAGTTGCACATAATGATGGCAGGGTAAATGTTCATAATATAGGCCTTCTTTCAATGTGGCGTTCGAATGTTGATTTCCAACCGGTTCTTTCATGTTATGCAATGTTGAAGCACATTGAAAAATATGCCTCTAAAAAGATGAAAGAAGATCATAAAGCTATCAAGATATGCTAACAAAAATTTCAAGTACTGTTGACTCTGAAAATCCTGCTATATGTGCATACAAAAAATTCGTAGTTGAAACAATTGTAGATAGAGACATAGGAGCACAAGAAACATGTCATATGTTATTAAAACTCCCTCTTGCACTAATTTTTTTCCCTCGATGTTTGTAGGAAAGTCTTCAAAAAAGTTTCGTTTAATACTGAACATGATAAATTTTCCAAAAACTTTGGTTTCATTGAAATATATCAAGGAAGACATGCATTCCTTGAACATTTGTCTCTTATAGACACTGCACGATCATGGACATTTAAACCGCGACGTAATAAAGAACAATGGAAGCCTAGAAAAAATGGTGCACAATAATTTGAGTTTGGCCTTGATTTCTAACAATTCCTAATGAAAATTCATATAACTATGAATCATTTTGTCAATGTGAATTATTATTATATAAACCATTCAGAAACATTCCTATTGATATAGGTATTGATAAAGAAGTTGTTATTCAGAATTGGAAGAATTTGATATATCGACCTTGGAATATTCAATGAATAGAATAAAAAACAAAAATTCTTGAAGAAGATAATGAAATAAATGAATAATAAATCATTCCTCTTGATGATATGGATGACTGGAAAATACTATCGCACATTATTCCTCCTAATTATATTCAAGTGTTTGACATTGATACTCTCGGTCGAAGAGAATTTGACTTGAATCATTTTTGGGATGATACTATGGGTTTAGATAATGCAACAGAAGAAGCAAATAATTTCATCCAAATGCATGATCGATTGGAGCAATACAAAATCAATCTCTTTCCACATCAACGTCTTCATTTTCTTTGTCTGAAAAACAACAACTTTGTTTTCAAATTATCATCGAACATTTCAATGATGCAAATATTGAAGATCCACTAAGATGATTGTTCAAGGAACTGCAGGAACAAGAAATTCATACCTTATACATTGCATTTCGAAATAATTCATATCTCACTCAATTAATGGAAATATCCCTTTTCTTTTATTCACGCCTACTGGAATCATTGCTTTCAATATTCGAGCTAAAACAATACACTTGACGTTAAGAATTCCTATTAAATACTTTAAACCTTTACAGGGTCAAGCACTTGCAATATTTCAAGAGGAAATGAAACATACTAAATACATTTTGATCGATGAAATGAGCTTCATTGGACCAAGGTTGTTCATGTAGATTGATTCTCGATTGCATCAATCATTTCCAGAAAAGAAATCTATTCCATTCGAAGGAAAATCGTTAATTTTTATTGGAGACCTCAATCAATTACCACTTATCAAAGATAAACCATTGTATGTAGGTAACACAACTACTAATATTATATGGAAAGATTTCAAAACGGTTGTCACTTTAGAAAGAATTTTTCGTCAACAAGGAACAAATCCAAAGCAATAAGATTTTTGAAGATTATTGACAAACATTAGAAATGCAGATGCAAAATTGGATGACTGGAATATTTTGATGTCAAGGATAGACACATTATGGATTCCATTGAAATTAATAGTTTCAAATAAAAAATCCATTTATTTCCAACAAACAAATTGGTCGATCTACACAACAAGTCCATGCTTAAATCATTGAATACTCCTATTGCACGATGTGTTGCATAACATACAAAGAAAAAATAATTTAATGATGTAGATGATGAACAAATTGAACATGAAATTCTTTTATGTGCATGTCAACGTGTCATGCTGGCATCCAATTTTTGGGTAGAAGCAAGGTTAGTAAATGGAGCACTTGGAATTGTTCAAAAAATATTCTACTATCTTGGATCAAGACCACCTCAACTACCAATTTATACAACTGTTTCATTTGATAATTACAATGGTATACCATGGGACATGAAAGATGAAAGTATTGTACCGATACCACTAGTTGTTAGAGTAAATCATAAACAAATCCCATTATGTATGACTTGGGCTCTCACTATACACAAATCACAAGGATTGACAATAGATAAAGCAACAATTGATATTGATACTACTGAAATACAAGGTTTAACATTTACAACTCAATTTCACGAGTTAAATCAATATTTGGTTTAAGGATATTGCCGCCATTCACATTTGAAAGATATGCAAAAATGAGTGAAAGTGCATATGCTACAATTAGAAAAGAAAAGAAGAACAACGATTGCAATCAATATCTTTGTAATGATTCCACTTATTGTAGAACATGGTTAGTTATTTGACTCTATTCTATATCTATCATCACTTTCAATGCTTTATGTTATGTAAGTATAATCATATCTATCACTTTTTCAGATGTCAAAACATTTATGAATGAAAAAACATTTATCATTCAAAATATCAAATGCAACAAAAAAAAGGTACGTCTTTTTAATATACTTTATTCAATTTTATTGTATGAATATGAATTATTTGTAACATCATTTCAAATTCTTTATAACTAACTTCTATTTTATTATTTTAGTGTTTCAATTAAATTATTTTTATTAAATGTTTGTCTTATAACATCACATTTAAATAATAACAACCCTTTTGTGTTTTATGAACAGATAGATATTGAATCAAACATGGTTGTTGTGGAAAAGAAAATAGAAACATGGAATAGGATGTCATGAAGCAACAACAAATTGCATAATTTAGGTGTCAAATTTCTAATATGACTATGCAACATAACATAATCATAACTTCGAGCATGTACAATTTGAAATCTCATCGTTCCACCATGAACTCAAACTTGTATAGAGATCAAATGCAAAAAAAAAAAAAATTAATTCTTCAAACTTTTTTTTGTTTGTAAATATCCATACTTTATACAAAAGTTATTTCCCTATTTTTTGTTTCAATGATTTCTTTAATAAATATAATATTTTATGCAATGTCCATATTATTTTCTATATAGTTTTTATACAAACATATAAATTGAAGCTATAACCTCTTTATATCATTTAAGAAATATTTTATTAATATTTTCATATACACATCGCATAAAATAAAATAAAATAAATTATATTTCTATAAATTCTATACTCAAAAAAATATATCAATGTAGCAATGTCACGTCATATTTTAATATTCATATAATGTGACATAAATTAATGAAAATCACAATCTTGAATAAAGTTTAAAAATGAATAAATTAAAAGAACATTTTCCAATGTCACAATATGACAAAATTTCATTAACACCACATTAACGAACAATGTGATGTCTAATGAAATTTCATGAACAACTTAATATAACAAATAAATAACACCACAATTTTTCATTAACCATTATATATGTCACAACACAACAAATTAATAACACCGCAATGTAACACGATATTTCAATACCTTCGCATTGCCACATAGTCATTAATATAGCAACGCTTTATTCATGAACACTTTGTTCTGACATACTCATCAATGCATTATTATGAATGTGACAATGTTTCAAATTCAAATACTCTTCAACATCATCATATGAATGTCGCAATTTGACCACATAATAATAATAATAAATTTAAAAATTAATATATTAATTATTTATTAAAATAATTTGATTTATAAATATATATTTTTATGTTCGTACAATGAATATGTTTGAACAAAAACATTTATGAATGTCGTTAACTCTCAACGCATATCATTCACATGAAAATACGACAACATATTCTATCAACAATATAATGTGAAAGTCGCAACGTGATATATCCATTAATGCATGAACATGGATGTTATTATATGAGTTAACGTTAAACGAAAGATGCAAAATCATATTTTTGTGTTCAAAGACTCAATATGTTTAATCAACATTCTAATTTCACATCATATTTGGTAACCGTGACAACATCACATAACTATTAACATTGTAATATAAATGTTCCAATGTGACAAAAAACAAAATATTTCAATGTGTTAATGTCACATTGAGTTTCATTAATTACACAATCTCACAAAAAAAATTGAATATTACAATATTACTTAACATAAAACAAAAACCATTTTAAATATGACAATGTCATATCACATTTCGTTGACATGACTTAATAATAAAACATCAATAAACATTGTAATCTGATATGAAAACTCATGAACACTTTAATTAGACATAGCCATCAATGCATTAATATAACTGTCAGAATTTCCCAAATTCATTTACCCATACACATCGCTATATGAATGTCAAAATGTGATAAAACATTTTTCAATGTCACAATACGACATTATATACAATAAACCCCAAACGATCTCTCTAGGGAGAGTTATATCCTGCCCACAGAAAACGAAAGCTTATTCAACGAATATGATCTAGAATTCCTTTGGGGATTGCAACTATAGAGTTCCAGTAGATGAGAATGCTTTCTAGGACTTATTTAATTAGCACTAATATTCCACCTCTAGAAAGGAGTCTGTTGACCCAGATGGTTATTCGAGCTTCAACTTTTTTGATTAGCCAACTCCAATCTTCTTTCCTGTAATTGTCTGGTTTTAGGTTGAAACCTAGGTATTTGAAACCTTTAGAAAGAGATTTTATTTGTGTAGAAAAAGGGTTGGTGATGGTGGTTTCTTCTACTTCTGCACATTGATTAAGCAATAGACAATATTTTTCCATGTTTACTTCCATCCCTGTTGCACTACATAAGGTATTTAAAATAAATTTGAAGGAATTCAAGTTCCTCTGTGATCCAAAAAGGCTACAGAAGATGTCATCGACGAATAACAAATGAGTTACTAATTCAGATTCTGAGACTGCAATTCATTGTAAAACGACATTGGATTGGGCCTCCTTGATCAAGATGCTAAGTGTTTCTGCAACTACCAGGAAAATGAAGGGAGAAAGGGGACAACCTTGTTGAATACCTCTAGAAGCTTTGAAAAAGCGGGAAGGGGCCCTGTTGATTAGAACAACAAAGGAGGCACTTTGAACGCACCCCATAATCCAGTTAATTGATTTTAAGCACATGCCCATTTGAAGTAGTGCCAGATGTTGAGGAAAATATATGAAATGATCTTACTCAATCATTTTTAGATCTTACTTGGCTAAAGCAAGATAGACGGGAACCCCGATGCAATGAGTGCTAAGTGGGCTATTCAAATCATGAGAAATATTGGTTAGTTGCGACTAATACTCATGGATATGGGTCATAGATTAATGACTTACTCTACACATTTGATCACGAAAAATGACATATAATTATATTATTTATAATAATTAATATTAACGAATAATAATATTAAATAATAAATAATAAATAATATATTTTTTTTCCATAAAAAAACTTTTATATTCATAGGAGAATATACATGTTACAGTCTTTCATATCAAGTCTACGTTGGATTTCTTCAAGGACTATACTTGTCTATGCATCTAACTATATCAAAACAGGCCTATAAAGGCCTTTTCTAGTCTATTCAAACTTGTCCAAAAAAACATTTACATGCTTACAAAAAAATGAAATTTCTTCAGAGACGAAATTCCATAGCTTCGGTTTTTGTTCATTCAAAGAACTCATAGAAACCAAAAGCTCATTTTTGAAGTTGCAGTTCTTCCTTTGAAAGTTCGTCTTCTTTTAAATTGAGTTCCCTCATAATGTGTTGGAAAGTGGGTCATTCAAAGTCTCTGAACATGAGTTTGATATCTCTTAGAAGAGAGGCTAATCTAGGATTCTGAATATTATTAATGCCTCTTTCCTAATCTATCACCAACTTGGAGTCGCCAAAAACCTGTAGCTTTGGTAATTTTTTTTCTTTTGTTGTTTCCAGGAGGGTCCAAGGTGCTATAAGTTCTACCATGTTGTTTGTTCCACCCCCTGGCACATATCTTATGTGAATATAATGAATGTGATTGATATAAAGAACCATCCCCACTCCACAGGGTGGGGGGTGTCCTTGACTGGCTTCGTCAAAGAAGCCCCATGGGATGGTGTAATCAATGGGAGGTGGGATCACTATTCGAGTTCTACTTGCCCTTATTTTTGCCTTGAATTCTTTGGTATGACTAAGAGAGATTGTCACCATGACCTCAGTAGGCACTAACGTATCTTTTAAAACAACGTTATTCCTTGCCCACCATATGTTGGAGATCATGATACCCGAGAGCCATGCATATAAGGAGACTGATTTGTCTTGTATCCAAGTTCTGAAGCAGTCCTCTAAAGATCCCTAGTTCCAATTAGCCTTTGCCTTCAGTTGTTATTTTAAAATATTTACAACCTTCTTTGCATAAGAATAAGAGATAAAGAGGCGAGTGATTGATTCTTGATTCCCTTTGCAAAGAGGACATATGTTTGGACCACACCATCCTCGTCTAAGAAAGTTGTCCCAAGTTAACAGTTTATTGTTTAGTGCTATCTAAAGTGTTGGTTTGCATCTAGGAGGAGCTTCGAGCTTCCATAGGGGATTCCACCACCATTTCGAGTGAAGCATCATGTTATCTTGCAACCAGGTTTTGTATCCCAGTTTGACCGAATAATATTTGTTCTGAGAGTTTTTTGACCAAAAAAGGGAGTCTTACGAATCTTTGTCAAGGGAAATGAAATTTTCACATAAGAGGGAAATATAGGAGTTTCATTCTTCTTGTGGAGCTTCAGGGAGATATAGAGAAAATGAGCTCTTCCACCCCATCCTCCGTAGGATTTGAGGATAACCAGTGTTTAAATTGCTCAGGAATTCGAGATTTTTATTTTTGAGAAAAATGAGTAGGGGGGGAGAGAGTTTGTAGTTGTTTCCATCTCCCAACCACGATTCTTCCCCCAGTACAAAATTTTCCCCATTTCCAATATGCCATATTGCCCAGTTACAAACAAGGGGGGAGGCTTCAACCAGTTATTTCCAAACAATTGAGCCTTTGGAAGATTTTAAAGGCTCTCAAAACCATTCTAAGATGGATAAGGTGGGTAAGTATTTGGAGTTCATGACTCTTACCCATAGAGATTTTCCTAGGGTTAGTCTCCAGAGGTTTCTTCCTACTAGGGCTCGGGAAAAAAGATGAATATTCTTTAAACCCCATCCTCCCAAATCTTTAGGTAGCACGATTGAATTCAAATTAGTCAAGTGAGTACCTCCAGGAGAGTTTTATCCTACCCACATAAAATGAAATATTATTCAACGAATATGATCTAGAATTCCTTTGGGGATTGCGGCTATAGAGTTCCAGTAGACGAGAATGCTTTCTAGGACTTCTTTAATTAGCACTAATATTCTGCCTCTAGAAAGGAGTCTGTTAACCCAGATGGTTATTCGAGATTCAACTTTTCTGATTATCCAACTCCAATCTTCTTTCCTGTAATTGTCTAGTTTTAGGTTGAAACCTAGGTATTTGAAACCTTTAGAAAGAGATTTTCTTTGTGTAGAAAGAGATTTGGCGATGGTGAGTTCTTCTACTTTTACACATTGATTAAGCAATAGACGAGATTTTTCCATTTTTACTTCCATCCTTGTTCCACTACATAAGAGATTTAAAATAAATTTGAAGGAATTCAAGTTCCTCTGTGATCCAAAAAGGCTACAGAAGATGTCATTGACGAATAAAAAATGAGTTACTGATTTAGATTTTGAGACTCCAATTCATCGTAAAATGACATTGGGTTGGGCCTCCTTGATCAAGATGTTAAGTGTTTCTGCAACTATCAGGAAAAGGAAGGGATAAAGGGGACAACCCTGTTGAAGACCTCTAGAATTTTTGAAAAAGCGGGAAGGGGCTTCGTTGATTATAATAACATAGGAGGAACTTTGAATGCACCCCATAATCCAGTTAACCAATTTTAAGCACATGCCCATTTGAAGTAGTGCCAGATGTTGAGGAAAAGATATGAAATGATCTTGCTCAAGCATTTTCAGATCTTACTTGGCTAAAGAAATATATACGAGAATATCACCCTATGTTTATAGCCATCAAAAATTGTTTCCTAATCCACAAGTATTGGTTACAAGTGCTTAGGATGATTTTTTTATAATTGAAAGATTGCTGAAAAATCCAATATTCATGTAATTTTCTGAATATGACAGATGCAGAAATAAATGTAGAGACAGAAGTAAAAACACCAAGTCAATAATCAACATAGATGAGACATAAAGCAATCGTTTATTCCATTCCAATTTATCAAAAGAATCGTTCTCTTTACAAAATTCCCTGAGGAAGTTTGGACCAAAGTCAAACTTACATGTCCCCGATGAAAACCATACAAAAGGACTTCTCACAGAAAGTAAAAAACTGAACTTTAAAAGTTGGATTAGCTTTCCACAGATGTTTTCCCAGTTGACTTTGCAAAATAGCCTTTATCAGTCACGAAATTTAATTCACAAACATACAAGTCTACATAGACTATCAAAGATAGATCAACACCTCTGAAAAACAAGTGTTTGAATGATGTAATTCAACCTTGAATCTTGTTGTCTACAATAGGACCCTGCTATCATAAAAGAGAATTAGGCTTTCAATGAATTAAAGAATGAATGAAAATTGAATTATCTCAATAAAACTCAAAGAGCAGACCTTAGTATGCTTTCTCCTTCTATTCACATCTTTTTCCTCCTTCTCTTTTTGCCTTTAAGAAATCAAAATTAGTTGAAGTAGTTAAACTACCTCTTTAGTTAAGTTAACTAAAACTCAACCAACTTTTAGTTAAGGGGGAAAAGTAATAAAATAATAATAAGGGTCTTTAATAAATAATAACTAGTAGGTGGGACCCCTTGCGACTCCCTTTAGTTTCTTTAACAAGCATAACACAACTAGTTAATCAATCAAACACATTCCTCCTTGTGGATCCCATCATCACTCTCGTAATTTGACAATTTATATCAATGATAATTGAAACTATATCCAAAAATAATATCCATATATCCAAAAAATAGTGTGCTCTCCAAAATTTCAGAAGTCAACTGTTCTCAACAATCAATAAATAAAACACTTAAAACCCATATTTTCCACTCTGGGAGGCAATCTTCCCCTTGTTGTTGTTTTCTCCCTTTGATTTCTCTGAATTTGCCTTAGGCTGTGTGGAGCCTTTAGGCCTAATTTCACTGATAACATGAGAGAAATCATCTCTCAAATGCATGTGGGATGACACAAATTTGGCAGAGTTATTTGAGGGAGAGGAGGGGGAAGAAACAACTTTTCCTTTATCAAGAGCATGGTGGGCCTCAGTTTTTAACCTTTTTCTTGTGTGGGAAGACTATACTAGTGAGTGGGTAGCTTGGACAATTTGATTAGCAGGTGGAGGAGCATGTAGAGACAAGTTGGACCAATCACGATGTTGACAAACTATCGGGTGGACAATCTCTTTCCATCCATCGTTTTCAGGGACTTCAGGCTGTAATGAGACATGAGGGGGAACTGGGATACCAGGGACATGTGGGGCTTGGAAAGGAAGCCTTTCTGGCCTAGGTTGGACCACTCCTTCTCCAATCTAGTTAAAAAATCTAGCTTGAAATAGTTGGCTCAACTCTTGTGATTCTGCATCAAAATGTATAGAAAACCTTGGCCTTCTAGGGCCCCTGTTCCAATTTCCTCTTCCTCTGTTACCCCGACCATGGCTACCTCTACTGAAAAAACTCATTCATGTATGAATTACTTATTAGCAACTAGTTTCTTCAACAAACCATACATGACATCTCTTTAAATATGAAACAAAGTTTGGCTCAACAACACATTAGACTCATGCAATCCAATCCATAAAATTAATTAATACTTGTCAATGAGGAGGGGGTGAATAAGGGTTCTGGGATATATGAGGGATTGTATTGAGCAAAAAGTGGTAAAATGAAGGGGAATCGATCATGATTACTGCTCAACAATTCATCAAACAATCAACTGTATTATAAATCAACATATCACTGTAACACATCCCTGTGCCATCCTTTAACTGATATAATAAAAAGTTTTTATTTAACTATAATTTAATTTTAAGAGCAGGGAGTGGATAGTGAATATGGGAAGGCGAGGGGACTTGTAATGTGCGAAAAGTGAGAGAATGGTAGGGAAAAAACAAATATTGTTCATAAAACAAATCAAGTAATCCATAAACACAACTCTGTACTCAATACAAAACAAACCAATACCAATTTAATAATTACTGTGTGTCAAAACTGTTCACTGTTCCATATTCAATTTCTTCAAAACTTCTCAATTAACACAATTTGTACTCATACTCAGAATTGAAACAACTTTCAACAATCCTGTTAAGAGAAATGTTTGGTTTCTAATTTCTTTCCTTTCATTTAAAGAATCGAAAGAAAACACACAACAATCATTGCTCCACCTCTATCCATAATACATCACTATAAAATATCAAACACTGCCCATAAATTCGCAATCGCCCAAATAAAACATATGCACAGGTCCCTTTCCAAATTGAAAAAACTTCTAAAACTTGCCTGATTTCATGCCTTCTTCATTATATCAACCAATAAAACTTTGCAATGAAACCAAAATATACAACCCAAGATTCATCACTAATGATGCAATTAAATACAACATGCATGATGCTTCCATAATAGATACACAGTGAAACAACGAAGTAACACAATCATCAATTTCATAACTCCCTATGATCCCGATTGGGACTTGTGAAACACACAATAGTCACCCACTTGTAATTAACACCATGTTGTAGGAACACAATGATCCAAAACACAATGAAAAAGTGGCAACCCTTTGACCGTATATCATTACTCATCCCCGATCACAAATTTCCAACCAACTCAATCAAACAAAGATGAGATAAGTACTCAATGCAACTGTGATAACCACTCAACCAATCTATGACAATCAAAAGATGCTCGACAATATTAAGAGAATTTGGGGATTATTAAAATCAGACTTTGTAACAACGAATACAAAGAAGTAATCAAGATTTTTCTCGGTCATCAATAGCACACAGAGACTGGAGATCCTCAAAACATATCAGCCAATAGGAAGAGACCCTTCAATACAAGCACGGTAGAACCACGGGGTTCTTTATAACTCTTGGTATGTGCAACAACACAATAGTTCAACGATGGGTAGGGTAGGAAACGATGCAGAGGAGAATTGAATGTGCACTGGACAGTGACAAGTACCCAGAGCACACAAAGTTATAACCTCTGTGTTGGAAATATAACTGAGAGAGGGGGTGAATCAGTTATGTATATAAGCTTGAAACTTTGCTTGTTATTTTCTGATTCTTTCTAGATTATTATTTAATGTGTTGTTGATAAATTAACATGCATAGATATACAATATTTGATCAATCACACAGAATAAAGAGAGACGTTGATTTTCATGAGGAAACCCATAAGGGTGAAAACCTCTTCTTCTTAGGATGTCAATCAAGCTCCAAATTTCATGTACATCACAGTCTTTGAGCTCCAACTCTCATGTACATCACAGTCTTTGAGTTCCAACTCAAATATGAGGCTACAACCTCTGATGACAAGCTACAACTTGCAGAGAGCACCAAATCACAGATTTCTCTAGAACCAACTCCCAATTTTCTCTAGCACCCACTAGATGGAAGCACCAACTCCAAGAATATCTTCCAGAACCAACTACAATTTAGAGGACTGCAATCCTCCCTAGCACCACCCTACCACCCTGATTGAATCTTAAATTTTTTTTTTACTTACTTTCTCTGTCTCTGATATGGTCTGTTACAGCTCCATGTCTCCTCTGCCTCTTCCAGCTTCCATTACTCTGTTCCTCTTCTAGACTCTGCTCTTTCTCATACTATGCACTATGATACCTTTGTTCAGCTTCTCTTCTTCCTTTATACTCTGTGTTGTCTCTGCATGCTATACGTTGCACCTCTGATCTCTAGTCAAGGTCCTGTACACAGTCACATTCTACCCACATGCATAACTATAAAAAAAACACATTATCTTCTCTGTTATGCATCTCTTTCTCACCTCGAGTCCTTTGCCTAATCATCATTCAAACTCTTCATCTTCTCTAGCAGTTATTCTGAATCTATTCATCATTAGCAAGCATTACACTGAGATTCTCTCGCTTCTCTGGCAATCACAACTCTTTGTCTTCTCTGGGAGTTACAGTCAATCATTTTTGGCTTATTTGTCTTCTAAGCCCCTTCCTTCACATGACCATCGGTGGTGACCAAATTATTATTCAAAAGGCGCTTCCCGATCTCGGTCTAGTGAGAATTAGCTCTGTTTCTTGATATGACCTTGGGCGAAGATCTCATGTGACCACGAGATTGCGGGCGCGTCCAAAGGTGGTTTGTATAAAACTAATTTTTTCCCCGCAATTTACCTCGAGACTCCACATGTCCTTTCTCCAAAACCGTGGTTTCGATTGCGACCCACCTTCGTCTTTTTAAATTTCATGCATCCTCAATCCCCGCAATGCGATGGGACCATCAATCTCATGATATTGATGGTGCTCCTGAATGGATGGTTCAGATTTGTTCTTTCAGGATCTGCAGATCATATCTAACCTTCCTAAATCAACGATTATGATCTATTTCATGATCCAAGCTTTGGGAGTTTCAAATCTAAACCCTTGCTTTCCTCTGTATGTCAATCTTTCGAAGTTGACAATCCACTGACGCATGTCCCTCTTGGAATAACGGTCGAGATCTCCTTTGGGTCTCTGGACTTCAGATATTTCAAATCTCAACTTCTCGTTTCTTCTGACTGGGTATCCTCCGAAATGTAAGATCTGTTGACATTTGTCCTCCTTAATCCAACGGCTATCCTCTGGTCCGGGACTTCTTCCTTTTCAACTCTTCGGCACTTCACTTTTCCATGAACGCTTTCACCCGGAGTCAACGATCTATTGACCCGTACCCCCCTGCATGATAAACGATCATGAGTGACTTTGGCACTTCAGGCTTCGGGAGTTTCAACTACTATGCACTTGTTTCTCCCAGAGTGCCTTAACCCGAATGCATAATCTTCTAACACGTACCCCTCTTAGCGATCAACGACCAGGGTCTTCTTCGATTCTTCAGTGTTCAGGACTTCGGGACTTTAGGCTAATCGCTTCTTCATTCTCCTCCGGAGTGATCACCCATCGAATAAGTCATAGGCGGTGGAGACGCTTTCTATCAGTTAACACTTCCACTTACATTGTCCTTCCACTGAACTAGATCAACGGTTTAGAATGCACCCAAAGTGATCTTCAGATTGGATGGATGAGAGAAAATTAGGACCTTTGTCCTTCAGGACTTCGGGACTTTTGACATTTTTTGGTGATGAAACTCCCAAAGAAAATCTCCCGTAGTGACGTAGCTTGCTTACGTCACTTGTTGACATGGCACGAGCCAATTTCTTCTTGACACTTGTCATCATCTGATTATTCCATGTGTACTTGTTGACATGGTCTTCAACATGTCCTTGCTAACGAGTTCTACCACATGTCCTTGCTGAGGTGAGTGGTTTGGTGGTTTATTCGGAGGGGGGGTTAGGCGGTAAGTGGTAATGAGTGAGGGGGGTCTGAATTGACAAGAAGGTGAAACGTATGAGGGTCCCACATGGGAGATACCACCAAATTGGACTCCCCCCCCCCATGGTTAAAGGCAGAAAGGTAGGGGGGGTCCGATATGCCCTGTCTACCGTAGATTTGAGTGCCTGATTATCGGTCATTGAGATTAGCACGCCCTTCTTCTAACTTATCATGTCCTTCCACTTATTTCGATCCGACGGTTGTTGGTCCTTTGGATTGGTGATCCAATGACCATTGTTTCTCAAACTGATGAGCTTATGATCTCTTTGACTTAGAAGGATTTCTAAGTGTTCACGGGTCTCGACCTTTGCTCCTCCTGTGAGTCCATCTCTTGAACCTCGTCTACAATTATGGAAACTGCTATCTCTTTTGATATTTCTCATCTTCTGCGCTCTCGAGGAGGTTTGGTTCGTTGTTGTTCTTGCCATCAATGACAAGCACATTCTTCCTATAAACATGCTAACAATCTCCCCCTTTAGCATTGATGGAAACCCTGAAAGGATGCACTATTCTGCTTGGATCTCCAACTGTAGCATACAGACAACACCGTTTTCTCCCCCTTTGACATCAATGTCAAAGAAAATAGAGAGTGACTCTATGATCCCCATGATCAGATATACTAGGAGCACTTTCCCCCTAATCAGATAGACTATTTTAACTTGATAACAGGGTTACGCCCAACTTCTGGCGTAGATACTCAAACTGAGATTTTGCAAGCGGTTTAGTGAAGATATCAACAATCTGATCTTTGGATGGAATATAATGCAAAGAAACAACAGTGTTGGTTACCTGTTCCCTCAAGAAGTGATACTTGATGGGTATATGCTTGGTATTGGAGTGAAATACATGATTCTTTGACACACTAATTGCACTAGTATTATCACAATGAATTGGGATCGGTGCATTATACTTTACTTCCAAGTCTGCAAGTGTATGAATAATCCATAATACTTGGGTACAACAAGTGGCAATTGCAATGTATTCATCTTATGTAGTCGATAAGGAAATGGAACCTTTATTCTTTCTCAACCATGCTACAAGAGAATCTCCTAAGAAGAATGCACCTCCACTCGTGCTTTTCCTTTCATCCATGCAGGTAGCCCAATAAGAATCTGGATAGACTGATAGTTGAAAATTTTGATTCCTACAATACCATCGGCCATAGTTCATTATTCCTTTCAAGTATCTAGATATTCTTTTGATAGCTAACAGATGACTATGTTTAGGTGCAGCCTGATACCTTCCTACCATTCCAACAACATGCATTATGTCTGGACGGGATGTTGTGATGTACAATAGGCTGCCTATCATAGAACTATATGAAATATAATCAACATCAGGTGAGTCATCATCCTTTATTAACTTGCATCCAGTGACCATAGGTGTGCTCATAGGTGTAGAATATTCCATTTGAAACCTTTTCAACATTTATCTTAGATATTTCTCCTGAGAAAGAAATATCCCTTCAGACCTATGATTAATTTGCAGACCAAGAAAAAATGACGGTTCCCCTATCATAGACATTTCAAATTTAGATTGCATAGCAGAAGCAAACCATTGTACCAATGAAACATTATTGCTTCCGAATATGATGTCATCTACATAGACCAACACAATGAGCAAATCATAACCCTCTGTTTTTATATATAGATTGTTGTCAATTGTTCCTCTCTTGAACCCTTTGTCTTGAAGATACTTATCCAGTCTTTAATACCAGGCACGAGGAGCTTGCTTCAACCCATATAAGGATTTCTTCAGCTTGTAGACAAAGTCAGGGTTATCTGACAGTTGGAAACCCTCTGGTTGTTCCATATAGACTTCTTCTTTTAGATATCCATTTAGAAAAGCTGACTTGACATCCATTTGATAGAATTTAAACTATTTATGACACGCATAGGAAAGAAACATTCTAATAGCTTCTAATCTTTCTACGGGCGCAAATGTTTCATCAAAATCCAATCCTTCTATTTAAGCATATTCTTTGGAGACTAATCTAGCCTTATTTCTTACAATATTTCCTTTCTCATTCATCTTGTTTTTGTAGACCCATTTGGATCCTATTACATTTTTATTTGTTGGCCTAGGAACGAGTTCCCAAGTGTCATTATTTTCAATCTGGTCCAGTTCTTCATTCATTGATTTTAACCAATTTACATCTTTACGGGATTCATTAAATTTCTTAGGTTCCACCATGGATATGAAGTCTATATGTGATTTCTCGATGTCTTTGATTATCCTTCTCCTGGTTTGTACACCTTTGTCTTTCTCACCAATTATCTGACTTTCAGGATGATTCTTTTGAGTAATTCTGGAGGAAGGATTTGATGTTGATTGTTGTCCTGACTCTTCTTTTATGGGTGTCTCTTCTCCACCCGATTCATCATCTTCTTGTCACTCTGAGATTTTGTGTTCTTTATCTTCATTATTCTCTGTTGTTTTTCATATGAGAAGATATCAATATTCGATGTATTATTACAATGATGAGTGTTCCATTTATAGGGAACATAAGGTGACCATCCATGAAAGGATGCGTCCCTTGAATAATGATGCATGAGCATCTCTCCACGTCATCCAGCCAGGCAACCAGCCGTGTCAAGTGCGTGCATTCAAGGCTGAAGAGAGGCACAACCCTCATCTTCTATTTTGTAATTGAATGTAATTAAATGTCTAGGCTATTGAGCCATAGAGTCGTGCCTTTGCGCAGGCTGTAGATAAGATAGGCCTTTAATGTTTGTAAGGATGAGATCTAGATCCAGATGTTGGAATAGACAACCCATTCAATGTAATTGAATAGGGTAGGTAGATAGGAGGGAAGAGCTCCAAGAGCCTCCTCATGTAAAATATGAATTGTATCTCTTAGACTAGTTAGTTGGAGGAGAGAGTTGTAGTGGTTGTAAGAGAATCTGCGAGTAGAGAGCAGAAGAGAAGGAGTCGAGACCTTGTTACAGGCTGTGCTCATAAACACCTTGTAAATACAGACATTTTCCATTTAATATAAACAGAATCAGTTTTTCCTGCATGATTCTGTGTTAAATGAATGTCTGTGAGTGTTCTTATATGATGTAGATGTATACTGTAGGTTTTCATTTGCAGGAGTGTGTTTGATTTCAGGTGGAGGTATTTGAGGCTTCATACCAGGAGGGTGTGACAGAACGTTGCGGGTTCTGATAGCCGTGCACAGAGGTTGCACTTCTGAATTCTGCGGGTTCAGGCAAAGACGTGTTGCAGCACAAGAACTCGAATCAACAACTCAGGGAAGACCTCAAGGTTGTTGAACACCTTGGAGGCAAGGCTGTGTATGAGAGACACAGTTGCAGAAAGAAACTCTGTTGTGAGTTCTATAGAGCTCTGCCAAGTGGGCATTGAGCATAGGCATAAGGTGCTGAAGAAGAACTCTGTTGTGAGTTCTTAAAGAAGAACCAGAATCAGTGAGGATTCTGAGAGCTCTGTCAGGTGGGCATTGAGCGAGTGAAAGGAGTGACAGAGGACAGAACTGTTGAATGTTCTGTGAAAATATACTCTGTCAGGTGGGCATTGATTCATTGTGCAGACAGACACAAGAAGAAGAGAACTCTTTGAGTTATGTATTTTGAAAGAAGAATCCACTGAGGGATCTTCACAGGGTTGTTGAACACCCTGCAGACTCAACAAGAGGTTTCTTGAGTAGAGGGGTAGCCAGGGGGGCATCCAAACATTCTCCATCTGTAGGAGAAAGAAAGAAGGATAAAATCCCTTAGGGGTCTAAGCATTTGAGAAGCTCAAGAGAGAGCACAACAGCCGTCGGATCGGCTGGAGAAAAGAGATCTGGACCGTTGAAGATTTCACGTCCAGAGAGCATCCGAGTGAGGGCACAGGAGGAAACGATCTGCACCGTCAGATCTAGAGAAAAATCCCGTCAGCCGTTAGATCTGTCGAAGGAGCGGGGAGGTTACGACCGGGTTTCCAAGGTGCAAGCCCAGGACATTGGGGACCGTCGGCTGTTCCCATAGAGACCCGACAGTCGTCGGATTCGTCGAGATTTTCACGGGGGTTAAACCTTCGTGAACAACAGAGGAGAAATCCCAAAGAGAGGCGTGGCCATCAGGATATCGGCGTTCAGGATATCGAAGTTCTTGAGGTCGAGAAAGTCGAGACATTTCAAGTCCTGAAACAACAAAAGAATCGTAGTCATTGATTTGAGAAAGGACGCGTGTTGCGCGATCGTCCAATTCGGAGATCCAGGCACTGGGATTCGTGGAGGCGAGAGTCCCGAAACAGGCGTCGGGATATCAGGACTTCAGTGATCGGCATATCAGGAGTCTCGAGGATAGGAGATCGGGGATTTCCATGGTAAAGGTCCTGGGGAATATCTGAGTCGTCCATTTGTGGAGACGCGTTGATCCGGATTATTTTCGACACGAAATGAGAGCGGAGATATAATAAAGAAATGCATAGAGATATCGTGTATATCCAGTAATATAACAGAAATATATCAGAGATGCAACCATAAACACAGAGATACAGTAATACATGATTTCTATTAATGAAAGAAATGTACA
>ML827836.1:241435-265397 GCA_009831015.1 Picea engelmannii
CTCTATGTACTTGTGAGGAATAAATCATCAACATAGAGGACCAAAATCAAGGCCTCACCATTAATAGTTTAGTAGTACAGGTTGGGATCAACAACACTTTTGTTGAAGCCCAAAAAATCATCAGGTTTCCATCAATCCTTGTATACCAAGCTCGAGGTAGTTTCTTGATTCCATGCAAGGCCATTTTCAACCTGCACACATGAGACTGCTTCTCATGTCATGAAACCATCTGGATGATCAAAGTATACTTCTTCCTCAATCTCTCCGTTGAGAAAAGTTGTCTTCACATCCATCTGATGTAGTTTCCAACCCATGGATGCTGCAAAGGAAATAATCGTCCAGATAGAAGTGTATCGAGAAACAGGAGCAAATGTCTCCTCATAATCTATTCCCTCCACCTGAGAGAATCCTCTAGAAACAAATATTTCTTTGTGCTTCTCGATGCTTCCGTCAACTGTATGTTTGATCTTATAGATCCATTTGGAAGTCACTACATACTTCTTTTTAGGTCTTAGAACAATATCCCACACATCATTCTTCATGATGGGCTGATACTCCTCCATCATGGCATCTCTCCATACTAGTTGACTAGATGCCTCCTCATAACATGAAGGCTCAAAATCAATGATGTGGCTCATGGCTACGGCATACTACGAATATCTCTAAGGTCATTTTCTCTCTCGGAAGGTAGCACGGGGAGTTCCATGTCCTTCTACCTCATGTAGAGTCTGACGAGTCCATGTAGGTCTCTTCCATGAATGTATACTAGACACCCAAATATCCTAAAGTTTCCAAATTCAAGCTTCACTCATGAACTGTGTCCATAACTAACATCCTATGGTTCCCTCATGGAACACATATCTAAGGAATATTGAGGTTCCCTAATGGAACCAATGTCTTCTCTAGGACACATCAAGGTTCCCTCATGGAACCAATGTCCCCGAAGACATATCATGGTTTCCTCGTGAAACCAATGTTTTGGTTCTTTTATATGATCATCTGAAGAACGTTAGTATGAAGTCCACATTCCCCCCACTATTCCACATAGGACCTTCCAGGGAGAATGTCTCACATTGCCGATTTATGTTGTGT
The DNA here is from genome assembly GCA_009831015.1 of Picea engelmannii. Classification (NCBI taxonomy): domain Eukaryota; kingdom Viridiplantae; phylum Streptophyta; class Pinopsida; order Pinales; family Pinaceae; genus Picea; species Picea engelmannii. Next base: position 242,528 of record ML827836.1, read on the forward strand.
GGTATACCCACAAACCCAAATCTCTAACCCGTAATGAACAACTACACATTCCTCACCACATAGGTCCTAGTTGTGGCACATATCACATGGCCAATGGATGGAGTGTTGCTTAAACAGTAGAGAATCTCTTCATCATTTCTCATGTTTTTCCACATATTTCTTCATGTATAACATGCCTTCACCTCTAATTCATGGTTCAATGCAAATTGCTTCACTAACATTGCTATATAACAACATTTGAAGCAAACTCATATAATGATCACTTCAAACGATTTTCACTCTCTTCGATCGCATTAATGATGACCATGCTATCTATCTTGAAGACCAAGGATTCCCACATGTCATCTCAATGGTTCTAATTTGCACGTGTGAGGTCAGCTACATCTTGGGCTCTCTTACTTTGGGTTTTGAGGGGATTCAACAATCCAAGGAACATTTTCTTCACCTTGCTTAAGCAAATCATGTGCGTTGTAAACCACACTGTCTCCATACACTTGAGCACTTGATTCTCCTCATTTCTATTAACACTAATATTTTCATCATCAAGTGGGGAGCACGTATTGATGGCCAACACATAATACATGTCCAAGTGATAGCTCGAACGATAAACATGTAGAACATAATATAATATTTCCGCAGTGCTGGGGTGGGAAGTTGTGGGTTATTCATACTAGGACCATCATGGTACAGTTGGTGGTGTTGGGTCATATATGCAGAACTCAGGTTCTAGAGATATTTCCCACTTGCTTCAGTTCTACCTGTCTCATTCATAGACTCCCCATGATTCAAGTGTTTGACAATATAGCACAGCAAGAACCCAACCTATGCCTCTTGCACAAGCTTCCAATCATTCAAATCCTTATTCATTTCAAATATTCATAGGGTTTCTAGATCCATATATCCCATGTAGAATCCACGACTATTACCACTGTGATAGGAAATACATACCTTCTCACCCACATCGCGTTCAAAGACAATCTCTGGAATGTTGTGTTCTTGAAAAAATAAGAGCATGTCGTATCAATGTTTTGAGACGTCTTTAAATGGACTGATGGAGGAGAGAGCCTCTCATCCCTCCTCGAGTGCCTCTCACTATCATAAAATATGTAAGGAGTTGAAAGCCACCTAGTTCAGTCCCTTTCAGAGTCACTCTATTGGTCCACTAGGAGTTTAAATCTGACATCTGGTGAATAAAGTTTACAAACCATCCATCTCTAGTTGTATCACGTCATAGGGTTTCAATACCATTTAAAAACCCGACAACCACCGACTGTCATAGGAAATGGTGGCATGAATGGTGGGAGAGAAGCTTGCTGAAGATTTGGCAAACTACAACGGAGAATTTATCAGTAGCGTTGTCTAGGTTTATCCATCCATGTTTTTCCTTCTTTTTGTATGTTCAACCATGCAGACATAGAAACTGAATGTTTTAATCTTACGAGAGAGAACCACACTCCAAAATCTCTTCACAAAATGTAAGTGATCTCTCATTTTTACTGGGCCCTCTTGTGAGGGAGTCAAGCCTAGTCCTGCTCTGATACCATGTTGTTTTTCATATGAGAAGATATCAATATTCGATGTATTATTACAATGATGATTGTTCCATATATAGGGAACATAAGGTGACCATCCATGAAAAGATGTGTCCCTTGAATAATCAATAACTATTTATTATTATCATTTACTTATTATATATACTATATTTAATAATCAATAATAATTATATTATTAATTATTATCTTTAGAGAATGTCTTCCCGATGTTGTCCAAACATCAACATTCTCATGATCTTTTTCATCTGGCTTAGTGCTTATTCTTTGTTGATATTTTATAGGAGCTTCTTCATCAATTCGAACATCAATAAAGTCTACTAATTTATGCATTCTTTTGTTAAAGCATCTGTATCCTTTATTGTTCGTTGCATATCCTAGGAAGATACCTTCATCAGCTCTACTATCAAATTTTCCCAGATGATCATCATTATTCTTGATGTGGCATTTACTTCCAAATACTTTGAAGTGCTTGATTGATGCAGGTCAACCAAACCACAACTCATATGGAGTTTTATCACTATTCGACCTTAGATGCGCTTTGTTTAGAATATGAACAACCATGTGAACAACTTCCACCTAGAAGGTTTGTGAAATGTCCCTTTCACTCATCATAGCCCTTACCATCTGCTGAATTGATCTATTTTGGCGTTCTACAACTCCATTTTGTTGAGGAATACCTGGAATAGTATATTCTCTTTTAATTCTATGTCTGTCACGGAATTCTTTGAAATCTCTTGACATAAATTCTCCTCCCCTATCTGAGTGAATTGTCTTTAACTTCCTTCCTATCTGATTCTTAGCTAATGCCTTAAAAATTTTGAACCTCTCAAACGCATCAGATTTTCCTCTCAGAAAGGCAACCCACGTAAGTCTGGAGAAGTCATCAATGACTAGCATAAAGTAACGTTCTCCTCCAATTCCTTCCTTTAGCGATGGTCCACACAGATCCATACGAACAATTTGAAGTGGTTTCTCTGAAGATGTGAAACTCTTCGATTTGAATTGAGCACGATTCATCTTCCCCATTTGACAGGATTCACATACAGAGTTATTAATCTTAGATATTCTTGGAAGGTCTTTCACAACGCCTTCATTATTTAGTTTGACAATATGATCAAAATTCATGTGTCCAAGCCTTATGTTCCATAACCAAATTTCATCAAGTTTTCTTAAATGACATTTCTTCTTATCTTCCTTCGGAACATATACATTGTTTTCAGTTCTAACCCCTTTTGCAATCAGCTCTCCTGTGTTTATTGTCTTTATTTTACAATTCTTGGCAGTGAAAGTGACTTCACATCCTCTGTCACATATATGATTGACACTAAGAAGATTATGCTTTAAACCATCAACAAATAACACATCTTGAGATTTTCTTCTTCCATTACTTAAGATTACTATACCTTTACCTCTGATCTTTCCTAGAGGATCATTTCCAAAGGTCACACTCCCTGATTTATTTTCTTTGAGTAATAGGAACTTACTTTTGTCACCTATCATATGACTGGAGCATCCGTTATTAATATACTAGGTGTCTTTTTGTCTTTGAGCTAACAAAACTAATCCACACTTGTTATCTTCATTCTTCTTCCAAAGCTTGACGTTTTCAGCTCTGTTATTTGAATATGGCTTATAGTTTTTTAAGTGACAGTCTGCAACTTTATGTCCATAATTATGGTAGATGTAACATTATGATTCATTGAATAAAGGATCATAATGATTGTTATGTGTAATCTGCATTCTTTTCCCAGCCATCACATGATTTGCAGTCTGTGGTTTTTTTTTACTTGGTTGTCTCATTCTTTGTTGTGGCATACATTTATTCCATGGTTGTCTTGATTGCTCATGTCTAAATCTTAAAGAACAATTTATAGCTTTGTGGCCAAAGTTAGAGCAGTAAAAACAATATCCATAGAAAAAATCTTTGTACCTGGAAAACGGATGTCTTCTTTGAGCAAGTCGATTTCTTCCATGCTGATGATTTCCTTGAGTAGAGGGTGTATTATTTCTTTGTTCTACAAATTCAGTTCTAGTATTTTTTCCTTCACTCCTCCTTGGCAGTTGATTCTCTTCCTTTGTTTCTACAGGTTTGTTGTTGTCAATGGTTATAGATTTGATGAACTTGATGTATTCTTTGTTTCTTGGTTGGCCACTACTCGATCCCTCTTCATAACCCAAACCGGTTTTCAACTTTGAATTCCTTTGTTGATTCAGAATGGAGGCTAATCCTTCTGAGGTTTTAATACTTGTTAGATTATGATGATATAAGGCCTAAAATTTCTCTAGATCTTTTCTGACAGTCACTACTTCAGCTTCAAATTTTTCACCTTTTGTTTCGGCTTCCTTCAATTGTTGTTTGAGGATGTATTCAATATTCTTAGCTTCTTCTAACTTATCCTTTAACAGAGTGATTTATTCATATGGTTCATCGCATGTTTTCTCATACCTGAGAAGTAACTGTTTTTGTTTTCTTTACTTTTCTCCGAGTCTATCAATCTCTTCCATGGCACCGACAAGTTCTCCTTCAAGATCTACTATTGCTTCACAATCAACGAACTCACTTATCATATATTCAGTGTTTAGATATTCTAAAGATATTAGCATTATATCATTTATTTTATCTTCAATAGAAGAGTCACTGCTTTCATCATCTAAGGGATCATCATCATTGTTTACACAAAGGATCTTCTTCTTAAAATTATTATCTTTATAGACCTTCTTGTGTTTGTGCTTCTCTTCATCGTAATATGTCTGATCCTTTATTTTGTGATGACACTTAGATGCAAAATGACCTATCTTACCACAGTTGAAACATTTGAAGGGTAATTTACCTTTGTATTTGCTTGATCCTTTCTTCAGTCTTCTCACAAAATTTGCTTCAATCTCATCTATATCGGAGTCTATGTTTTTCTCTACTTTAAAAGATGCCTCTCTTGTAGTGGATTTACTTTTGGTGATTCTCATTTCATAAGCAGTTAGAGTTTCAAGAAGTTGATCTAGTGTCAACGTTTTGAGATCATCTATTTCCTCTATAGCAGATACCTTTGAGTTAAATCTATCAGGAAAAGATCTTAATATTTTCTAGACTAGAAAAGATTCATCTATCATTTCACCTAGGCCTTTCATAGTTTTGAAAAGTTCTTCTATACGTAAGAAGTGTTGATATTATGGTAGCTACGGGAGGTATTTATCTCCATGTATAAACCTGATGAGAATAGAATACTCCGGGAAGCAAGAAGAAACCCTAATTGATTGGTTAATAACCCTAGAAGGCAAGTCAGCTCAAGGGAATGACTTGTATTAGGTTATTAGCCTCCAAGAGAAGAAGTTGGCTAAAGGAAATAATATATACTAAATAATTAGTACCCAGAATGAGAATTCGGCCCAGGAAGTTTTCCAGATTTAGTATAAATACAGGAGGCCAATCTTCATTCTGGCGGGCATTCTCAGAACTGCAGAAGCAACACTTGTGTGCACTGTAGTTGGCCAGTTTGTGCGCAATTTTGGAGGAGAGTTGTCGTTGTAGCTACTGCAGCTAGCAAATTTTGGTTTTGGCTTGGACTATCTCTTGGTTATGGTTTGGACTCTCTGATCAGATCTTGCTTGGTGCGCTATCCTTGGAGAAAGGTGTGCCACCCTTTGTTTGGCTATCTAGCCTAGGGTTTGCTTCCGAAATGGTTCTTTGTCAAGGTGCTCAGAGGGTGTCTTTAACCTATGGTTGGGTGACAATAGCGATATTGTCTATGTTAAAATGAGCACATTCTAACAGGTTATGGGGCCACACCTCCTTCATTCATTTTAACCACTAGAATGGATCATATCCATAAGGATACTAATCTCGTTGAAGAACTGTCTCTAGGGTTTCTAGCAGGAGCAGTTACTAAGCATTGTTGCTAAGGTTACTAGCAGGTGTAGTTGCAAAAACCCTAATCCTCTCATTGAGACACCTTAAGTGAAGGAATTGACCTAATTTATGGATATACTAGTGTGCCCTAGCCTAGCGCATCTTCTGGTACTCTCGGCAAGCTAAGACATCAAGTTTGATTTTTTGGTCAAATATAGGGTTGACCAAGTCAAGGCAACCATGACTTACTTTATGAAGTTAGAAATCAATTTATATGGGACTTCTTACTTCAGAGCATGGAATACAAGGATTGACCTCATCCTTGCCAAGAATAAAGTGTTGGATATCATGAAAGGAAAGATAATGGAACCGGAGTTTGAAGAAGGAAAAGAGAAGGAACTGCAGAACGTTGCAGTTATGGAGAACTTCAAAGACAGTGACATAAATGTCATGAGTATCATAGTGGATTCTATAAAAGACCACTTGATACCCTACATCTCCCATCTTGATTCATCGAAGAAGATGTATGATGCCCTAACAAATCTCTTCTCAGTCAGAAACATTGGACAAGTAATGAGTCTGAAGAATGAGCTTCGTGACATGAATATGAATGATGATGATATCATAACATCATACTTTGTGAGGATCTCTCAATTAAGATATCAACTACAAGCTATTGAAGAAATCATATCTGAGAAGGAACTGGTAAATATAGTACTCAATGGTATTCCCAAGACATGGGATGCATTTGCTGCAAGCATGAACACAAGGAAGGAGTATCCTACATTTGAAGAAGTTTGGACTTGTTCTGCACAAGAAGAATCAAGGATCAATGAAAAATAGAAACCTCAAAATAAATACGATGATCAAACCTTCACAACAAATTTCAAGCATTTCAGGAATAAAAATAAGTTTGGCTCCAGAAAGAAACCAAATCAAGAGAAAGATATGTCAAGAATACAATGCTTCAATTGTCGAAATTATGGTCACTACAAGAATCATTGTCCCGAGTTAAAGAAAATGAAGGAAACACACGAAGCATCAATTGCCGAAGAAAGGGAACCCTCAAATAAATCCAAGTAGGACAAAACAAACTTCTTCTTCTAAGACAATGTAACAATACTCTTCATAGTTCTTGTATATACCATATCTTTTATATCCATTTCTTAGAAGATAACATGTTCAAAGAGAAACTATACCTATGGAAGAACAAAAAAATTAAGGATTGCTATCACAATGACTACAAGTCAGGAAATCCATGTGAAAGGATGAAGTACATCGAAAACCCCTAGTAACAATTCATGTGGAAGTTATTACATAAGTAACAGCTGCAAGATAATTCGAAATCAGAATCAATCTTGAAGAAACCTAGAAGAAGTAAAGATAGAAAGAAGTCAGCAATCAAGAGGAAATTGGAAAAATGTTTGTGACACTTTGCAAAAGGCAATAAGGATGTAGACGGAAGCGTGGACTCTATTAGATGGAGGGAGCCGCTTATATATTCCAAAAGAAGAGCATGCATTCATATGTGAAGCAAGGATTAGGAGGGAGATAATCCTATGATCCATTGAAGATGATGAAGTATATATCCATGATAGCAACCATGAAAAGAAGTACATATTCAGAAGAAGTCTTCTTTGAAAAGAAGCCTTAAAGTATCCCTGGTTGTCCATCCACATCCATGATCCCATGATGAAAGGAAGAAGTTGGAATCTTCAGGGCATGGAATCCATAGAAAAATCCATGGACCCAAGAGCTAAAGAGAAACATGAGGAAGAACATGAAGATTCCAAGAAAGAAAGAAAAGACAAAACAACCAATCATTGTATCAAGAATCACAATATTACTAGCAAAAGAAATCAAGCAGAGGAACTGAAAGTTCTGATGAAGAACAATGTATGAAAGACTTATGAATGTAAGCATTGCGAGATCCAGAACTAGAGGTTATCCCATATGAAGGGAGAAGAATATGATGATTTCTTGTTCCAGTAAACCAGACATACCTCTACATGAGCAATTATATCGTCCGCAATATCCATGGGTTGGAATTGACATCAGATGAATGCAAAAGATGTTCTCTAGAATAATTAAACAAAGAGTGTATGTAGAGAAACCTCAAGGCTTTAAGGTATACCAGAAAGAGACCCTTGTATGCAGATGAAATAATATTTTGTACGGACTCAAACAACTTGGTGCAAAGCTTCTCATGCACAGCAGAAGTGTGGTGAAAATCCTCTATGATAAAAGTCAGAATGGTTACTCAGAAGTCCAGAATGATGGATTACTAATCCATGACAAACTCTCATGATTAAAGAAGAAGTACCACATGGATATGTTCCAGTTTGAGCCTTGACACGATGTTATGAGCTAGCAGAAAAACAAAGGAGCTAAATTCAACTATGATATACTGCAATGATCAGAGCTATATGAAGCCTTCAGAGAAAACCAKTGTTCTAGAAAGACCGAATTACATTGAGATCAAGAATTACATTCTCCRTGATGAAATCTAGAAAAGAGAAAGTAGTTGTTGCGCCTCTTTCGTCACCTAAATGAGAAAAACAGAGGTKCTTACAAGCTTAGTTGGGTTAGCTAAGAAAGACATCAATAAAGGAAAGGGTTAGAAAAATAAACATAAAAGACTAAGCTAAGAATTAAACTAGGAAAGGAAAAAACAATTAAACTATTGTGCATAAGGACATAAGAACAAGAAACAAACAAGACTCATGTCACCAATGGAAAGGATTGTATTARTGAAAAKAAAACACCAAAGAGAARGGGGACTTTGGGTCCCTTCTTCCTCCAAGGGAGGGCTCTTGGACCCCCAAGATTGAGCTCTTCTTACAACTTGAAAACTTGAAAGAAACRGTGAAATAATCCCAACCTAACCTATTCAAAAGGTGATGTGGATTGCCCAAATGGAATGGTGCTAGTATGCTTTTGATGAGAAAAGAGGTTTCCCCAAGAGAATAGTAGCAGCATAACCTTGCAAATGAATTCCTTAAAGATCTATTGCACCCATGGCCTTGTTTTATAGCACCACTTTGAGGTATTGTGCAACCAGCTTTTAGTGTGAAAAGGGGTTGTTTAGGGCACCTTTAGGTGTTTGACCAGCCACCTAGCTGGATCCAACTGAGATTTGGATGTCAAATCGACTTGGAAGCTGAACCAAAAGTGGGTGGGAGGCCGACAAACATCATAAATGCATCGTTCTCAGGTGTGCGCAGCTTTTAGCGTCCACAGTCATGCATCGTATGCATGTGTTCTTTTCTTATGTTTCTTGATGGTGCATGTGTGCGCGCGCCGTGTATAATCATAGAGCATCCTAATTTTATAACTAGTTGTATATTTTTGGACCTTTTGGAAATGCTTTTTGGTAATTTTGGTCCATGGGTGAACTAATAGTTGTTTAAATATGTTGGATTCCTGTAACCATTTGCGGACAAAATTTCAGTGATAACAGATGCCCCCTGATGGATGAGGTTAGGAGCATACGGATAGCCAAAATTCATCAATGTTTCCTCTAATGAGAGTACCGTTGTAAGAAAGAGTGATAGTGAGAGTATCAAGAGTGACCTGTTGGAGGGAGAAGGGAACCTGTAGGACCCAACCTTTCGCACGGTGTGGAAAATAAATTATGTACAAACAAGGCAGGCATGCCCCATGCTCGTGTCATGTAACTCAAAAACAAAGGGTGTTGTACAGTAATTGAAACTGTTTGTTGATGTAGACAACTGCAGTGCCCTTGGGGGAGGTTTTGATAAAGGTAGGGGACAATTCTGATGAGGAACAATACTCTGAACAGTAGGCAATGACACATGTAAGAAGTATCACGGATTCTGTGGGCATTGATAGCCCAAAAAAGTTCAATGGTCTTCGGAAAATATAAAAAACAACTACAATAGTCGCAAAGTAAGACCCACCATAACATGAGAAAGTGTTGAATTCAAATGTTATGGGGGTCAATGACAACAGATAGCAATGATGTTTCTCCCTGTGTCATCCGAGACTCCTCATTGTAAAGGTAATGAGAGTCAAGATACTGTCGCCCTTCTAGAAACTGGGATGATGTTGACAAAAAGGGAGACGCGACTCCAAGAAGCAACGGGCTTCGTGAAATCCACTAGGTGAGGTCAAGAACTGAGGAGGTACATGAACAAAGTCAATATGCATGGAGACTCAAGACTACCCTTGGTTGGGAATATATGCGAAGTATAAGTGGCTGCAACCATTCAACTAGGTCAAGTGTCAAGGGGACAACAAGACGTGGGATAAGTTGTGCCAGAGGCAAGACAAAGTGAACAAACTTAAAGAGCAGAAGTAGGTGGCCTGTGGGATACTCAGAGTTTATGGACAATGTCAACAAGCGTAGGTGACAAGGAATGCCCCAACCAAGGGTGACATGGGTCACATTTTCCAAAAAGGAAGAAGGTCGCCAAAGGTGACGACAAAAAGATATGTAAAATGCTGGAGAGAAAGGCTTAATTACAAAAAGAATTAGAAAAATCAGTGGGGATAATAATGCAGATACAGAAACGGGTGCCCCAGTGTTAGATGTCTTGGCTTGAGGATGGCGCAAGTTGGTTAAAAAACAAGTGGGGGGTTGGGGCCCCAAAGGTGGGTTTCTGTAGTAGGAAAATGTATGGAGGGAAATATGAAGATGGGCAAACCGGCGGGGGATGAAATGGATGCTAAATGATGTTGCAGGAGTGCAGTAAAAAATAAACTGTGAGGAAGTGCCCTAGGAGTCTGTTGGGTAGGCTAGAAAAATGAGGAGAAGGAGTATGTGGTTGATTTGCAACATGATGTAAGACTATCGGGACTCCCATCCCTGAAGGTTGAAATAGCATGAGTGTCAAAGTGCCAAGCGGGGTATGAATGGGACAACTCATGTGGGGGAGAGTGCTACTGGGTGACAGTACCCAAAATGTAGTGGAGGTAACAGTACCGCAGAGCCAGATATAGAGACCCTAAAGGCAAATTTCATAGTGTGTGACTTGAGATGCAATTGAGATTTAAAGGGAATGATTACATTCCAATGTCAATTATATACCTGATGGGGTCGCATTGGTATGCACACATGACAACCAAATACCCGACGTGAATAATATCTAAAGATAATCAAACATATAACCATTTATTTGATAATTTTGAACATGAGCATGCGTACCTAAATGGGGTATGTAAAAATGGCTCCCTGGGGGCTAAGGATGAAAAATGGTCTGGTGACTATCTTGATGTAGATGAAGGGGTGTTGATCCCGTGGTTGAAGACGGATTGAAAAATGGATGCTTGGAGCTCCCAGAATTGAGTCTGGAAGTTTGGCAAAAAGGGCCTATATATAGTTGTGGGGCCCACATTGCCACCTCATTTGTACTTGTTTCTATAGTAGTTAGAGAAGAGATTGCAGAGAAGATTCGGAGATTCCAAGAGTGCGAGGAAGCCGATCTGAGAGGTGCGAGAGTCAGGTTAGTGGTCTCATCCCTTTGTACAATAGTTAGGTGTCAATTTTTGGGTAGGACCGTATGGATGGTCGTACGGTGGAATTTTAGGGTTGTGACCCCCCAAGTGCGTAGGCAATCGATGGCGACCCATGCACAAATGCACGGCAGTAATGGGAACAACTGCGTAGGGGGGGCACGCTATTTGGGAAAACATGCACGCATGGGGTGCGCGCCTGTCTAAAACACAGTCGTGCATATGTGTGCACCTATGTTGCTGACAGTTGCGCATGAGTGCACAACTATGTATTGAATAGGCACGCATCGAATGCACGCCTGTGGGGTAAACAGGTGCACATGGGTGCACACCTGTGGGGAAAATAGTCGCGCCTTTGAGGAAAAGTAGAGGGTGAGAAAACTTATCTCCCCTTTTTTTTCTTGGGAGATTTTGGTGTTTTTATGATGGCTGATTGATTACTGTATATGTGGATGCAGGTGATCATTTGGGACGATGTCATTCCGTTGAAGAGAGAGGGACTGGTCCCTACTGAGGGAGGCTATGAGGGATGAGGAGCCGATGATTCATGGTTCTTTGGTGGCCTGTGGGCTGCTGAAGTTTTTTGAGTGCCCACTGTTGAGAGCATAGGAGTATCTGCTGCAATTCCTGATCTCGATGTGGAGTCTGAAGTTGCAGTGTTTTATTGTGTGTGGGGAGCACTTGGCATTCTCTACTGAGGAGGATGTCTATTTCCTGACTGGGCTCCCTTTTTGGGGAACCCACTGCCGGTTGAGTTGGTGGTAGTTGGAGAGGGGCAGTTGGCTACCCTTGCCTGGACATATTGTTCGGGAGAATATTTTATGTCTGGATCAGTGGTGAGGATTTGGGCGATGGATTCCCTGGTACATTGTTGCATGGTAGAAATGGTTGTGAGAGTGTATGGGTCGCTCGCGACTCAGCATATCAGTGATGGACAACTAATAATCATGCAGCGGGCACTAGGGGGTGAGCATTTCACTTGGAGCTTGATGTTGCATGCCAAGATGGTGGGACAGCTCACCAGGTGTCGAGCGGCCAACTCAGGTGATTTTTCCTTTGGATCTATCCCGGTGGCTTGGTTTTTAGAGAGGGTGTCGATGTTGCACCTGAGAGTTTTGTTAGACCCGTCGGGAGAATGCGAACCGCGACTATGGTGGTGGTCGATGATTTTGGTTCGTCATGGCGGTGGGGAGGGTGGCCACTACTTCACGGCCGAGGTTGCACAGGTGTGGTGTCAGATGCTACAGATCATATTGCAGTTTCCATACAGTGGAATAGATTTATGTGATGACCCTGAGATGGTATTACCTCCGGGAGAGGTATTTGATCGTCGAGGTATGATGTGTTGGTTGTTGGTTTTGTTGATTTTTTTTTTAGATAGTATAGCATATGGTTGATATTTGTATGGATGTTGATGCTATCATGTGTTTGTTTGTGTAGATGTGGGACCGCGTGGATGAGAGGTCGAGCTGATCAAAGCACCATCCTGTCAGGGACCTGTGAGACCACCGCGGGGAGAGTTGCGAGCAGGGGAGAGGTGACGTCAAGAGGATGTTGTGGCGAGGCCCGGTGATGATGATAGAGTGGCCCGGAGATGCCGTTATGATGACCCCAGGGCTGGGATGTCACATGCTCCTCTGGATGAGGCTGGGGAAGAGTTTGATGATTTACATCGCCGACTAGAGGTGGTTCTACAGTGAGTGCCCGAGAGGATGTGGGTATGGATCCAGGATGAGAGGATCCTAGAGAAGTGTATTGGGCTGCCAGCAAAGTCACGAACCTTGATCCGCAGAGAGCTGTAGCCGAAGCTACGATCACTGGACAGTTGCCTCCGGGACCTGAGGGACCAGGAGTCGGTGGGGTACCTCCGCCAGAGGAAGGACCTGGTGTTGGAGCACTAGAGGTGCCCTGAGGGATGATAGATATGTAGTTGTGTATCTGATATAGGCTGGTGAGCCCATTTTGTATAGTTGTGACATCCAGTTGTGTATTGGTAGGGATGAGGTGATTCACCTACCTACGGGCGATGGACTATTTTTGTAAACACTTTATGACATGTGGACCGATATATATATATATGGATACACATTTTTGGATCTTTGTGTACATGTGTGATGTGTTTGTTGTTGATGATTTTTTTTGATGTAGTGGATGATGTCTAATCTATATGTTGTGACAGACTTCTGATGGTTTATGTGTATGTGAAAATGTCTTGATGTGATATATGCCAATCTAGTATAATGTTAGCCATGTTATCTGCTATTTGATTGAATTGTCTTGGGATATGTGTAAACGTAATGGAATCAAAATGTCAAGATAAAAAGTCTAACCTGCAGGTATTTGCGAAAGAGGCAAGGATCACGGACATGGTATACATTGTTGAGCTGGAGGACGACAAGTTGGGAATCTAATAAGACGCTAAGGTGACGAATATGGTGATGATTGGCCTAAACAAGGAGACCAATGATGACGGTGTACTCTTATTGATTGTTGGTGGCTGAGCCTAAACATATACCGCTGGTGTGTATCAGGTCATGTGAAGGCGAATAGAGGGCCCAAGCAGCCGAAGCGAGATTCTGTGTCTAGCGGCTAGCTCCGTCGACGTAATCGATGTGGTAGGCCGATGGAGGTGGCATCTGTAAATAACACGAGTGATAGATTAGATGGGAGGTATGGATAAAATAAGACTAAAAACTCTACAAAATATGTACAAAAAAGAAAAAGCCCAGTGTAGTATAGCTATCCTCAGGCGTAAAATTACTTTAAGTACAACCTATTGACGGGTTCCTTGAGAGGATGGCCTTCAGTGGAGGCCAGGATGTATGCATCTTTAGTGAGGCAATGTTGGATGATGTATGGTCCATGCCACAGGGACTCGAATTTTCCATGGCCAAGGGTATCATGAGCGATATCATAAGCAAGGACTAGGTCTCCTTCGTTAAATGAGTGAAGGTTGACATGGCGATCAAAGGTGGCCTTTGATCATTTTTTGGTTGCTTCATTGTTCTGTAATGAAGACCGGCGATCTTCATCCAAGGATTATAAGTTTAGAAAACATTGCTCTATTGGGGCAGTGTCAGGTAATAGCTCAATAGTGGTGCGTAAGGTGGAAATTCTGCACTCGATGGAAAGAATGGCCTCAACCCCATGGACTAGATGAAAAGGTGTGAAACCAGTGGCAGTTTTGACTGTTGTGCAATAATCCCAGAGTGCGGAAAATAACATATGATTCCAGTTGGTTTTCTGTTTGTTAACCATGAGTTGAAACATAGTTTTTAAGACCTTGTTAACTGCTTCTACCTGTCCATTGGACTGAGGGTAGTATCATGAGGAAAACTCGTGGGAGAAGCATAACCAGGATGAGAGTTCCATGAAAATCTCATTCTTGAAATGTTTCCCATGATCAGAGACTAGTTGGAGTGGTACTCCAAATCGAGATATGATGTGGTTAAAGAAAAAATGCGCTACTGTGTCAGCGGTGTTGTTGAAGGTAGGCATGGCTTCAACCCACTTGGTAAAGTAATCAACTACAACGACTATGTTTTTGTGTTCGTTGTTGTATGTAGGGTTGCAAGTCATGAAGTCGATGCCCCATTTATAAAAGGGACCAACGGTGATGACTGGGTGTAGAAGAACAGGTGGTGCACATGCTTTGTTGGTGTAAAGCTGGCATTTATAACATCGTTTCACGGCATGGATGTAGTCGTGAAATAATGTAGGCCAAAAGTAACTTGTGCGGACGATTTTCTGAGCGGTGGATAGTCCTGAGAGATGGCCTCCACAAGTGTCGCTGAGGTAGATGTTAAAGACTTTGTCGGCCTCATCAATGGTTAAGCATCGATGAAGTATGGTGTCGACTCCTTACCGATATAAGATGTCCCCGATGAGGAGATAGCGAGGTGCCTAGTGACGAATACGAAGACGATCATCTCTGGAGAGGTGGTTTCTAAATTTTTGTGTTCGAATATAGACAAGAAGATCACCATACCAAGGGTCATCTGAGGGGATAAAAAAAAGATGTTCATCAGGGAGGTTGGTATTGACTCGTAGACTGGTAATGTTGGAGGGAAAATTCATGATAATTTCGGCAAGGATGAGAGCTTTCTTGCTCTTGGGTGTTGAAAATTTGAGATCGTATTCTTGAAGGATGATGATCCATCGAGCTAATTTACCGTTAATTTTTCGATGACTGAGCAAGTATTGCATGGGGTTGGAATCTGTGATGACTTTGGTAGTTCGAAGCATAATGTAATGGCACAATTTCTGCACTGCGAGGACAACTGCGAGGGCTAGCTTTTCTTCGTAATTGTACTTCAAGGGTGTTCCTAAAAGGCTTTTACTAATGTAGTAAATAACATGCTCACAAGCATCATCCCCTATTTGGACGAGCACTCCTGCTACTGAAATGGTTGAGGCTAATATGTAGAGGAGATAATAGCGGTTATAGTCAGGTGGACTAATCAACGGGGTGTTGGAGAGAGCTACTTTGATATCGTCAAAAGTGGTTTGGGCATGTTTATCCCATTGAAATGGGATGTTGTGACGAAGTAAGCGAAGGAAGTCATGTGCGCGGGTAGCATAATCTGGGACAAAGCATCGTAAAAAGTTGGCTTTGCCTTGAAGGCTCTGTAGTTGGCGTAAATTCCATGGGGGTGGAATTTTTGTGATGGCTTGGACTTTGAGGGGGTCCACAGTAATGCCACATTGGGAAACTATGAACCCAAGAAGGCGCCCAACAGTGACACAGAATACACACTTGAGGGGGTTCAAGCGGATATTGTACTGACGACACCTATGGAAGATGATTTGTAGATCATCAAGATGCTGAGTGCGTTTCTTAGATCGAGCAGTGAGGTCGTCTAAGTATGCAAGGATGATATGAGCCAGATCATGAAAAACGTATGTCATAGCCCGTTGGAAAGTGGCGCCAGCATTATTGAGGCTAAATGGTGTGACACGATACGCAAAGGTGCCCCAAGGGGTCGTGAATGCAGTTTTGTACTGATCCATGAGGTGAATTTGGATTTGGTTGTAACCAGAGAAACCATCCATGAAGGACAAAGCCTCGTGACCTGCGCAATCATCGATTATTTGGTCGATGAAGAGTGTTGGAAAGTTGTCTTTGGGACAGGTGTGATTGAGGTCACGGAAGTCCGTACAAAAATGGATAGTGCCCTATTTTTTGTTAATAGGGATAGGGTAAATGGGGTAAATGAACCCTGCAACGCATAGTTTGTCAATCTCGGCTTTGATGGCCACTGCTTTGGATGGGTGTATCGGTCGCTATTTTTGGCGGACAGGTGTGATATCAAGCCAGGTGTCTATGTGATGTTCGACAATAGAGGGATCAAGGCTAGGCATCTCTTTGTATGACTAGGTGAAAATGTCTGGTATTCCTAGAAGAGGGCTTTGTAGGCGGTGAGTTCTTCTGGAGAACATGAAGAACCAATGGTGATTTCCTCAATAATTCAAGATTTGATGGAAATATCTATTTTGATGGTTGGGGATATATTAGCCATATTTCCTTCCTCGAAAGCATTGGGGGCAGGGATAGGGTTATTGAACCAATCTATATGCCCTGATGGGAGAAAATATTTGGTTTTGTCTACGTATATGGGGTGTTGGTTAGGAGGCGTGAAGGCTTCTTGTGAAAGAAAGAGCGCTCTGTGGTGGAGCGCATCCCATGGGTAATCGGGGGTAGTTAAATCCTCGAGGATATCTTCATCACAATGAAACTGGTGTGAATATAGGGGATCGAGAGGAGAGACCTCAGTGACTGTCACTGTGGCGTTGTCTCCTTCTGATAAAGACGTAGGGGGATTGATGGAGGGGGATTGTGATGGTTCGCTTGACATAAACCAAATATCCAGATATTGGTGGTTAAAAATGGTAGTTAGGCATAGAATGTTCGTGGGGAAATGAATTGGAGAATTGGGGGGATTTAGGGGTAACTCCTCATATAAATCATCTAGGAACCATGGGGGAGAAGGGAGTGCCTCAGGTTTTGGTGGGAAGATATGAACCATATCAATTGATGGGGTAAGGGTATTTATCGGTTCTGTTGGGGGGGTATGATTTTGAATAGGGGTCAGTTGACGATGCCTGTATTCAATGATCATATGACATTGATATGTGAAATGATCAAGTGATTCACATAGAGAGCAATGACATCTCATGTGTTTGTTGACTGAGGTTGTGACATAATGGATGTCAGTGACAGGAGTTGGGGTGGGTGTTTGCTGAAAGCTCTGGTGTACAACTGTCAGTGTATGTCATAATTGAGGTAATGCTGGACAATGGTGTATGTAATGGCCATATTCTGAATAGATGGCGCATGCGAATTTGGTTCGCAGTCCTTTGTTACTTGTGTTCTATGAGATAGCGGAAATACTGGAGGAAGCGACGAGCGATGGTGGTGCTCGAAGGAGTTGGATGAGATTACGTAACTCAGGAAGAGATGGGAATTTGTTGGTGGGGTGTTCGTCTTTCTCACATAGTGCGCAAGGAGGTTGGATGCATGGGGGAAGTGGAGTTGTGGGCTCCTTCTTCTTTCACCTGCCCCCATCTATAGCAGGGGGGTTAGTGAGTGGGGTGTAGGGGGTATGGTGGGAGTGAGTATGGGAATTTGCATTGGGATTCCTTTTGTTTGGGGAGGGAGGGATGGTTGAGGAACCATCTCAGGTGGATGTAAATACCAAAATGGGATTGCCAGCACCATATTAGGAAGGGTAAGCATTGCAGCGACCTAGAAAGTTTGTACACCTGGTGGGGGGTAAAAGAAAGGGATTTGGGTAATGGCTTGGGGGCATGTTTCCCAAACCGGGATCTAGCCCTGGGAAAGATCAGGAATGGGTCAATCTTAATTAGTTCCAAGGGATTTCTAAGGGAGAAGTTTTGTGACTAGTGGGACATCAGGGATGAAAGAGGCCTTGGTGGGAGGGAGGTTAGTTTCAATTGTTGTTCCATTGGAGGATATGACACATACTTGTGTTGAGGGATGGAGGAGCGGTGGTGCTCTGTGGTAAGTCCCTAGAAAGGATGAGTCTTTGAATATTCTGGGGCCCATCTCAATGAGTGGATAGGCATCGGGATTAGTCTGGATAAAAGGGAGGATGTTATCGATGTTGGATGAAGGGTTAGGATCATAATGTGATACTTGATCGATGGTAATGATCTTTCCATTATGGGGAAACATCATGGTTCAGAACACAGAAGAGGTGATGAACTTCATAGCATACATGTAGCTACGACCAAACAAGATATTGTAGTCGAGTGGGGCATGGATAACCTCAATGTCAATCAGAATGGTTTTGCCCCCGAGCTCGACAGAGACATTTGGAAGAGTCCTTCGGGGGATGAGGGTCTACCATCATAGGCTCTTAAGGTAATGACAGATGGTATGAGTTCGGGGGAACCAAGTTTCTTCCATATGGATTTGCACATGATACAGTTGGATGTGCCTTCATCAATGATGCATCGGTGAACTGTAATGTTCTGAATTTTTACAGGGATTTGAAAATAAATAAGAGCGGGGAGGCAAGGTTCTTCGTTGTCGAGGTCAAATGTGATGAGTTGGGTATCGGCAGGGTCGACTACTCCCAAGGAGAAAAGTAAGGACTTCCTCTGGGTGGGACAATTTTGAAGGACTTCTAAGACTGACATGGCAGCCGAAGATTGTGCCAAGTCATCGACTAAACTGTAATTATGAGCTTCCCTAGCCTGAGGATTGTGGACATTCCTGTACAATGGGATGTGATGAATACAAAGGGGGTTTCAGTATTAGAGCGAGTAATTATGAGAGGGGGTCTAGTTGTGACTGTAAGTGCTTATGAGGTGCTGGGAGCAGAGTGAGGGGATGTGCTATACTGACAATTGCGTGTTTTCAGAAGGACTTCTTCCTCACTGGTAAGGAGGATAGTGCGATTGGCAGAGGTGCTTGTATTGAGATACTGTCCCAACTGTGGTGGGGTAGGCTACATGTCTGGTTGGGTATTTATCACCCCTTGGTGTGGGATGGGGTTTTGTAGTACAGCTGGGGGTGTTTTTTCACATATGGTTGTGGGGCCTGTTGAGGTGTAGGCGGTGTTGAGGGACGTGGTCCATTCATAGAATCTTTCATCTGCTTAAAGTCAGCTATTTGGGGGAAATGGTGAGTATAGTGACCAAACTCACCGCAAAGGGAATAAGGGAAGGTGGTCCTAACATTGTTGTTGTTCCTTCCTTGAAATTTATTGTTGTTTCTCCCTTGGGGGTTTTGATTCCCCTGGTTTTGGTTTCTCTCGGCAGACTGGTTCTGGTGGGGTTGGTTCTAGTTTCCTCCTAGTCCCGGATTATTATTGTTCCTATTTTTTCCTTTCTTCCTTTCTTTCTAGTATTGTTCGATTTATGGGGTGGATTTTTCGTGTTCAACTATTCAAAGTTTTGATATTGCTGAATGAGAGAGGGTTGAAAAAAATTAACCCCAGCGTCTAGTGGTCCTTGTGGTGGAGCCATAAGCTGTGGGGGGGAAGAAAATGGAAAGTACAGATTATGTGGAGGTGATTCTCCATAAGGTACATAGGAGGGCGTGGTGATTTCACTAGTGCTTAGGGTATAGGCTGAGGTAGAGGGAGTACCAACACTTGGTTGGGTAGGTGGGTGGTTTAGGGGTGTCGGAGGGGGTCCACTTATGGGTGGAGGTGGGGCAAAAGGGTATGGTTGTTGATAAGGGGGAGGAGGATAATAAGGGATTCCTCCATATACCGATGGGTATTGAGGTGTGCCATACATGGGTGGTTGTTGAGGCGGTGGGTTGTGGTGTGTAGTGTTACCAATCAATCCGCATGTTGAGTGAGACATCCCAGGTTTGTATTGGCCAAATGGCATGGGTATTGGGGTGTCCGAGAGTACCATGTATAGGTATCCAGACTAGGCATAGATGAGTTTGAACTGTTGGGTCTTGCTAATGGCTTCTTCTTCAGTCTGGGGAAAGGTGGCGGCCACATCTTTGGCAAGGAGGGAAACAAGTGATTTGAGGAACCAATTGAGACATTGTTGGGGGGTAGCGTCAGCTTTGCAGAGGCTACATCACCTACTCCATTCGTGAATGTGGTCAGAAATATGTGTAGAGGTGGTTTGTTTGAAATCTGAGAGTGGTTCAAGGCCATTGTCATGACGAACGGGTAATTGAAAGAAGGTCAAAAATGATTTGGCCAAGGATTCAAAAGTCACGTGGGACTCGGATTTTTCTTCGATGTACCATTTGGTGGATGGGCCAGTGAGTGTTCATTGAAATAACCTCAATCGGATGGGATCATCCATGATGTTGTTCGAAGAACACCATAGGTGAAATGTCATGATATGGTTGGCAGGATCATCTCCTGCTTTTCCTTCAAACTTGGGGATGTCTTAAGGGAGTTTGGTAGGCATTGCAGGCCATGTGGGGTTGTGAAATATGGGATCATTAGTGAGTTTAGTTAGATCCGGTATGTTGAGGGAAGCTAAATATGGCATATGTGGTGGAGGAATAGGATTAGTTCCAGCCATAGTGTGAGTGTTTTGAGTACCTGACCCTTGGAGGGGACTAGGTGGGTTTGTACTTTCCCCTTGAGAGAAATTTGGCCCCCCGCTTCCATGTATAAGAGAGCGAGTGGAAGGTGGACCTTGGGAATTGGACCCAAGTAAGGTGGAACCAAGCAAAGTTGAACCCAAGACAGTGGCACTCACAAGAGTGTGAGAAGGTGGATTCGATGAGTTGGCAAGACTAGGAACTCCCCCTAGAATAGGAGGGAGATTTATCAAGCATCTGGAATGACAGGGGTTCTTTGGGTCCCTATGATGACCAACTAGCTGAGTGAATGTGTGCGAATGGTGGTGAGAGAAATAAATAAACAAGAGCCTTTGCTGTAAAATATATATATATTAACTTTACATGATATATATCCAAATCAAATGTAATCAGAAGGGCATCATACATAAAGTGTTTTGATAAAGAAGCATATATTTGGATAGGTGGATTTTGTCCACGTGGGGGAATAAATAAAACAAATGCTCGTGTCCTAAAGACGTAACATCCTTCCTCTCAAAATAGCATTGGACCTTCCAATAACACTCGACAATAGGGTCTGAAGCCACCGAAAGAGAAACTAGTGAAGGATGAAGCAATCAGTTATAATGAGGGGTAGAAGGGGCATATCCTGAAAGAACTGACGATATTTCCAGATAGGCACACAAAATATGATCAAGGTGAGATTGCAGCCCATAATTGCCACCTGGGTAGATGTCCTAAAATTTGGTCACTAGGTACCTCGGTCAAAGTGCGACATTTAGATTTTTGGCCTAAGAAATGTGTCACGGACTAGATCCCGTCCAAGAGGTGGGTGCCTCAAGGGGGGATGCAGAGAACAACCGGACCTTGGCCTTCAACCCTTCATGGGTATCTCCCTGCCTTATGGTGTTAGGAAAACTTGACTTGGAGGATTTAAGTTTCTTATTTGACAACTTCTATTGTTTTGAAAATGTGAGAACCATATAACGGGGAGTTATTTGGATGCCTATCCCTGAAATCCTACCTAGACTAAAAGATTTCTTTTGGCACCTCCTATGGAGAAAAACTTAGTGAGTTTTTAGAAGAATTTTAGATGTGGTTGTTTGAGAGATTAAGGGTGTGAGATAATCTCGTTGAAATTAAGTGGGAGTGGATAGTTTCGTCAAGAAAAGGGTGGGGTGTTTCAGAATTCCTTTGGAGGAAACTTACTCCAACCTCCACATTTTGAGATGAAAACTATGTGAGTGAGAAGTGACTTTTGTGTGTGAATGAGTGAAAGTGTGTCAAATTTTTAATGAATTAGGTGTCACCTTGCTGCATGTGGACTTCGCTTGGTCCTTACAAGTTTTTGATTGCCTATTTAACTAAATGTCATTGGTACAACCTTACGGAATTCAAAAGTCCCTAGGAAGCTAGCATGTGGACATGTGGGTCCTTTACTATTCCTTTAACTCCCTAATGTGATTTAATCTAAGAAATCTTTGAAACTATCCTAGATTGTGATCATGTGGGCATGTATGGTCCCGTTACAAAACCTTTAAACTTCCCTAGTGATTTAATCTAAGAAAGTAAATTTCAACACTATCCTATCTTTGTAGCATGTGGGAATGTATGGGCCCATTACAATCTTGAGATGTGTTTGAAAAATAAACTAAGAGGAGTCCTGAGGGGGATATTGTCCTCTCCTAAAGATTTTATCTTTTTAAGGGAGATGAAATTGTCTTTCAACCTCTTTCTGATTCTCAAGATCGCTTTTGAGTGCGAGGGAAGAGCATACTCAACGTTTGATATCCAATTTCTAGTCCCAATGCAAGTTTTATATGTGATGTAGAATGATTCCAACTTTTAGTCAAAGCAAGCCATCCATGTGGCGAAATAAAAATCAAAAGGAGGAAAAATAATGATTTTTAACCCCTAAGTGCCTATGTGTTTTGACTAATCCCTTTATATGAGAGGGAATGTAAGTGTGGTGCAGATTACAACATGCATGGAATAATCTTTAAGAAGGCTATGGGCCTTCAACATATCATAAAAAATCTTACAATGTGTTCTTTTTTTCACAGGTGCGTGGGTTTCAGACTAGACAGGCGCGCTCTGAGCACCAATGCGTGAACTGAAAAAGATTTTTGAGCGCAGGTGCACATAAGGCACTGAATAATGCAGTGATTTTGGCATATGATGCGCGATTGTGGGCCAATAAATCCACGCACAACTGTCACACGGCCGTGAAGAAAATTCTGGATGGACTTCTCTCAACTCAGCTTTGAATTTGATGTTTTGCATGTCAGCTTGGGCTGGTTATGGTACCTACAGGTTAAATAAGTAAAAAGAAGAGCTAAAATAACCCAAGTGGAGTAGGAAATTGATACCTTTCCCCAATGGAGTCGCCAATATGTTGTGCCTCTTTCATCACCTAAATGAGCAAAACAGAGGTTCTTACAAACTTAGTTGGGTTAGCTAAGCAAGACAGCT
>ML827837.1:63522-74797 GCA_009831015.1 Picea engelmannii
CAAGTGCTCACCATGCATGACACCCACATGCTCCTGATGAGTAGAATGATCAATGGCCAAAGAATCTCAATCAACTCCTCGAGCAACCACTCTACTTGAAACTCAACTCCATCAAATGCGGAACTACCAAGCACTCCAATCTCCGGATCCCATATCAGAATGTGAACTACAACGCCTCATGAAATATAGTCCTGTAACATATCAATACCATGAGTCTCCTGCAAATAACACACGGTCTCAACCCGAAATGAGTCTGTCCTCCAAGACCGTACCAACCCCAACATGACCTCCACCAACTAAACATGTTGCTTCCATAGTGAGGTACTACAAGACCTTAACGAATCACCAACAAGTGACCTTCTCCCTCCAATACTGAAGCTCACTAGAAAGTCAAAGTGGCTTCCCCTTGCAAAGATCCACTCATATCCATCAGTCAATGAAATGCCCAACCTTGTAATCCCAGGGTCCCATGCTAGCCTTTGACAGGGACCATTACACGGATGTTGCACTACTATGATCATGACTGTATGCTCAAAATATACATATTGGATCCCCCACTCCTGGATCCTCATGCTGAAATACCTGTGAAAATGGGCCTTGCTGTCAAGAAGCTGAACCTGTAAAGGTATCTATGTGGAATCATCATCTACCCAACCACCTCCATACTTGATCATGAGTATCAATAATGAGAACCTGTCTCGCCACATAGAACAATTCCCTGCAAGCCCTCTCAAAACCATCCAAGAGTGAAGTATGTTTCTCTATGGCGCAACCTGGGCCATCATAAGATGAAACAACCCACTAACCAAATGGACTCTCGAATCCCATGGAGAAATTGGAAGTTCATCACTTCCAATCCTCACTAACTACTCATGTGTGATACTGATAACTGTTGGAAGCCCTCCATCCTCATCCCAATGAGAATCTGAATCTGTGTCACCCTCTGAGATATATGCTATCCCACAGCCTAAGATGCTCACCATCATGCCCAAGGTCTCAATTGTCTGTCTCTAATGATCCACCCCTATCCTGTTGTATGCAATAAATACACTCCTGTCAGGTGGTCTCGGCCTACCAACTCTCCATGTCCCCTACCACCGTCTATATCCCCCTAGGTTGTTGTCAATGATGAAAGTATCAAGAAAATCTAACATAAACATCTGTAACAGACTGTAGGACCGGAAAGTATCATATGCTTTGGTCAATCCTCATGATTGAACCAAAAAATCATCCACTATCACCCATGGTGAATAATCCTTTAAACTCCAACTATCGGATACAACAATAGATAACTCCACAAACTGTTGGTCAATCACACTCCCTCCATCGTCACTCAGATAACTGCTGCTACTGTGAAGGTGATCTCCCAGAACTATGTGTTTCTGCAACAGGGAGGAATATCCATGCTCCACTAAGTGTGTCTCCTCCCTGCAATCCAATGCGTCCCCATGAATCCCACTGTACATCTCTCTCATAATCATATGTCCAAGTTGTACTGCCAAATCAACCCCTGTGTGGATATCAACCAATCCTGGAACACAAATGAAAGTGTTCTTGTAACTTCCCCTGGCTCTGGAATCCTCATGTATATGTGTATGAACGATTGTATCAGAACTACCCATGAATGGTGGCCCCTGTGACACCCAGACATCCTCCAACAATGTAACTGAGGAACATATCTAACTCTCTATTCAGATAGATATAACAGATCTTTGACTAGTCTCCTCAAGGAGCTCATCCAATCTAGACTCTAATTCATGAAGCATTGTTTGTGTGCCTTCCAAGAATCTCTTTGTTCTCACCAACTCATGAGTGAGTCGGTCCACCTCAACCTCCTACTCCCTCAGTTCCTTGTGATACATCTTTCCAACCTCCAATAGGTAATCCCTATCCATCAACAACTACTGGTAGTCGGCCCTCATCACAATCACTCTCTCCTTGAGTGTATGGAAGTCATCAATGACAAGTCCCCCATCTGAACTATCCTATACCATCGAGGACCTCCAACAATACCCTGCCACCAATGCATGTGTATCATCAATGCATCTAGTGGCTGCCATGATCATGTCCTCATTGACTCTCAATTGTCCTACCAAGTGTTGTGACTTTTGGTCACAATCCTGCTGAGGTGCTACCTCATGCCTCTCACTGCTAGTGTCAACAACGGAATCCCCAAAAACACATTCCTCAAAATATAAGGCACTGAACTTCCCTTTGTCCCCTGTACTACTGATTCCTCATGTATGCCACTACACGCCATCACCAACTGCGACCCCCATCTAAGTCGCAATATATCTTGTATGGGCAACTTTATCCTCCTATGCACTTGCCCTACTAATATCATCTGCGCCCAGGATCCCATAGAGATGTGTCCAAACATGTGTTATGGTCATCCCGTCCAATAAGTAGTGCATCCTCATCACTGTAGATCGATTCTGAGAGTAAGTGTCCCCACAAGTTGTTGGTCTCCACAACCTGGTCCATCAGTGGAATCTACAAGAGTGGTGACTCACTCTCCTCATACTGATGGGTATGTGTAAGGTCAACTAACTCCAAGCCATACCTCTCCTCTTGGGTCTGCACATCCATATGTCCCTTGTGTATAATCCCCACACAAGGCTCCTCTACCATATTAGGAATGCCACCGATATCCTCATGTGTCATGGCTAGCATAGGTGACTGAGAAGATGAAAAATGTGGCTCGCTCATCATCCTCCATACATGACTTTCTGGAAGCCATGTCTACACCCATAGTTAGGTCATCCAACCTCCTAATCTCATCATGTCTAAGTGCCAACACATATGAATCCTCACAAGTGTCACCACTATGCTGAAGTGTTGAATCCTCAACATTGTTTGATGGTGAAGATGAAGGACATGCACTATGATCTTGTCCATCCAACTTTCCCTCAAATGCACAAGAGTCACTGACCTTCGTCTCGATCATATGGATCATCACTGCAATACAAACCAACCTATAAGAAATACTCGTGGTAGAAAGAATGAATGTTGGTCTATGCATGCATAGAAAGATCGATAAAAAGCAGTCTAGCAACGCATGGTAACAGCTATAGAATTCGAAAAACTCACCCCGATGGTGATACCCATTAGAATGAGCTACAAATTGTCTCAAAAGATGTGCCTTGGCCTCTAGACTGATCTTGATGACTGTTGGATTGAAGATCCGACCTCTGGAGCTCCGGATCTCGCTAGCTGATGGTTTGCGCACCTCCTGGACTCAAGGAGTGCACCCTAGTGATTCCACTAACGGAAAATGACAATGTATAGCTCAAAATAATCATCTTGGTCTCCTCTGTAATGGGTCGGAAGGGATTCCTTAGATATGCCCCAGAATGTCCCCTGGAACCCCAAATGTGCTTCCTCTAGAGTTGTGCCCTAAATGACCGTTTTCTACTTTTCAGAATATTCCATCGTCAGAAACTGATGACAGATGGCTCAATAGGTGCACCCTGGCTAGCTCTCTAATGGGTCGGAAGGAATCGACCAAATCTGAACTGTCACAAGAGGGCTGCACAAACCCTCTCTCAACACTTGCGCCCTCACTGGTTGAGCTACGCAATCACTGAACTGAACACTATAATGCACGATTAAATACCTAGATGGTATCTATGATAGGCTAGGGTGTGTCTCTCAACACCGAAATAGATCAATGGTGGTGGTTTCCTCCAGAAATCCACAAAACAACAAGGGGGTCTATTTCCTCCTCCTCTGCAAATATCTCAACATCAAATCATAACATAATAATGAATTAGGTTGCTTTACCCTCCCTTTATAGCTTCCCAAAACCCTAATTCATTGTTGACCTTTTCTCTCCAAGTGAATTTTACTTTATTTTATTCTTCCTTTATTAAATCACTTAATTAATTAATTAATTAATTAACCATTTTACCTCTAAAAAGTTATTTAAACATCCTGATCATGGATTCTCTGGCCACTGAAAGTCACTTCTCATCATCTTATCTTGTAATTCTCTTCCTCCTGATTTCGATGAGCTATTACACTAAGAGGTTTCTCCAAGTAATATGCCCATTATGACCTTTTTAGTGAATTTAATTAAGATATGATCCATAATGAAACAGAACCAAATCCAAGCTGTGCAGAATGGATCTCAATGATGAACGATGCAAGTCGGGCCCAATAAAACCCCTCAATATCTCTCGAACTCTCTGTCACCCCTATCTGGTTACTCTGGTAGGCATAACACTATGTAATGTTATAATGTCCCAAAATGCGGACATTAAAATCTGGGCATTAGAGATAGCATGGCATGGTTTGAAGGCCACTTCGGAAAGAGGCTATTGTCTCACTGGTCTAATTTTTTCAAATCTATGGTTGGAGTATTTTCCATTCACTTTCCCCCCCTGTTGACTCAAATAGGTTGAAAGAAACACATCATCAATCTAGTGGATCTAGATCAAAGGGGGTCTTATAGGCATACTATTTGTGTTGATGATTCCAGCTTCATGAGACATTCTCTAGGTCGTTCTCCTCTAGAATGAGTTGAGATGATATGTGAGAGAGCCCATGTGATGGGTGTGTCACACTCCTCTGGACTGAGTTGAGATGATGTGTGGTCTCTTGTTGTGTTCCTCTAGACTGAGTTGAGACAACTAGAGATGGTCTCTTGTCAGACTCCTATGGACTTAGTTGAGTCAACTTGAGATGGCTCTCCAAATGGTACTCCTATGGAATTAGTTGAGTTGATCTATTGAGAGTGGCATCCCTATGGCTGAGCATAGGTGGACATGTCCCTAGTGGCTAAGCACTAAAGGATGTGTGGATCCCTTGCTATATTGTCTGAGAGTAATATTTTTTGTAACCCTAATTTGTGTTGTAAAGGGTACAAGTCGGCCCCACCATGTAAAAGATAATTAATATTGTGTAATGATAAATTATATTATTCCGTTCAATAGGTCAGCCCTATTGTGCCAATAGACACATCCTTTTGATGTGATAGGTCTTAAATAAATAGGAGTAGATCCCCATTGTGGATCTAACTCACTCACACACTTGTAACATTCTCTCAAGTTGAGTTGTACGGTTGAATTGCACACTTCTCTTAGGCGCAAGTTTCTAGGTCAAGGAGCACCCTCTTGTGTTCTCTAGGGTTCATTGTGTGGGGGATCTTCTCTTGACTCTATAGCAAAGGATTGTTGGGTTTTTCCCTTGATTGAGAAGGGTTTTCCTAGGATAAACTCTTGTGTTCTTGTGCATGGTTATTCTTCTTGTGATCTTGGTTACTGCAACACTTTTGTATGGTATTGTTGCATTGTTTATGGCTCAATTACATGCTAAATTAAAATAAACTACATGTGCATGAACTAAGCATTAATATTCAACATGGTATCATAGCAGAGTTCCCAAAGAGCCATTGAAAAGCCAGTCGTCACCTTCTTGATGCAACTGCAAAAATGACACTCCTTTTGCTAGTTTCAACACCTTCCACTCGAATGTCGGGGCTAAATTTTGCATAGGAATGTACAACCTCCTTCAGCGCACCTCCAACAACTCTCAGATTGCAAATTGAAGAATTTTTTTATTTTTGGCCCCTAGGGTTTCTAGGGTTTCTGCTGCATTTCGTCCCCTAGGGTTTTTGCAGCGCATTGAAGGATTTTTGCAGCTCATCAAGGTTCTTCTGAATTTCCAAGGCTTATTTTTGGCAGTCATAAGTCAAATGAAAGCTAAGGTTGCTATCCTAGCCTAGCCATTAGGTTTCCTAGCCGATTCATTAGGGTTTGTGAAGAATCTGCAAACTATGAGGAACAAAACTTTGGTGGAAGATAGGCTTTATGGATCAAGCAACTTCAGCTCCTGGAAATCAAGACTACAAATCACCATGGAAGAGGATGACCTATTGAGTTTGATATAAAAGACTCTACCAGAAACAACTACCAATGAAGAGAAGGATGATTGGAAGGAAGATGACGTCAAAGCAAGGAGGATGAGCATCTATTCAGTGAGAGATCATCTACTACCACATATTGCTACCTTGAAAACAACTTATGAAATGTATGATGCATTGAAGAGGATGTTTGAGAGCAACAACACAAACAAAGCTCTTACATTAAATCACCAACTTCAAAGTATCAAGATGACGAATGCTGACAACATTGCCACCTTCTTCATGAGGATCTCGGAGATCAGAGATCATCTAGGTGCCATTGGAGAAACCATAATAGCCTCCTCTAAATCAGCTTCAACAAGAAAAGTGTGATGCTTCCAAGGTGGAAAAGTACATCTCAAATCATCCCAACATCTTCCCCAAGTCAAAGGGTGGTCTAACGAGTCCACATGTGCCAAGATAAAGCCACAAATGCAATCTCCATGGTGGACGTTCCATCAAATCAAATAACAGATGCCTCAAAATATGCATTCAAGGAGAGATAAAAAATCTAGAATGTTTCATGGCATAAGAAACCAAATGCATGAATAAATACCCTCGAATTGATTTTGACTGCCTTGGGAACTGTGAATTACCTTGAGATCTATGAAGCTTCCTGGTGAACTGTTAATGGTCTTGGCTTCTCATAACAAGTGAATACCTCGTTTATCCAAGGGCTCAAAACTGATGAAAATCACTTAGGGTAGTGAAGAAATTCACTAGGATAACCCTATGCAAAAATAAGGGGTAAGATTTGGTTCCTACTTGGGGACGTGCTCTTCTAGAGTGAATGAGAAACTCAAAATCTTGTCGTATACATATGAAAGTGACCTCCATATGAGCTAATACACCAGACATACAAAAATTTGGTTGAAAGCAAAAGACAAGCCATCATTTCAATGCTCAAGGGATCTTATTCAACCCTACACTATTGCTCAAAAGAGATTATTCCTTTCCTACCCTACCATAGCATGTGCAAGGTGAGTTGCTAGGTGAAATTAGTGAACAAATGGAGCCATCTCGGCACTTGAGTAGTACTATGGCCCTTTCCTCTGTGCTTAGTCATCATGAAAAATAGAGAAACATCAGATTTTGAGAGATGATATGCTGGAATATATGTCACTGTTGGGCTGAATATAAACTTGTGTACCTACAAATTGGTTGTGTCAGCAAATGGATAAAACAATGTACATGATCTGCTACAACACTTATCTTCCCATTCCCAAAGAGGGTTGTTATAACTGTTGTGAAACCACAAATTGTTTTTCAACCATTTCTAGCAATTTTCCTTTTTTGCTATCTGTGAGTTCATGAACTTGTTCAAATCCTTGTTGTTGAACATCCAATGTGAGAGTTGTCCGAGTTTTTGGCATGCGGGAGAAGTCATATATATCCCACATGTTCTGTCACACACCAACTACAACAACTAATTTATTTATTTTTGTCTTTTCTTCAAGGGACAGAATCCTTGAATTTCTACGGGGCCTAGCGCATACCATCCCTTCCCTTATCCTCCTCCAAGCAACCACAACCTGGCCTTAGCGCAAACGCCTTTCACAACTCGCGAGTTGGAGAATCAAGGCTCTCAACTCCTCTTTCTCCAAATGTTGATACCCGAGATGCAATACGGGTATGGCTCCCTCCTCACTAGCACCTACTAAATATAACTGTAGGCTAGGCTAAACACTAGCACTACTCGCAACTCACGACTTCGCGAGTTGGAGTGTTGAGCCCTCATGCTCCTCCTTTGTGAATCCCTGAGACACGAAAGGTCAACGTTACATGGACTCTGCCAAAGCGACACATACATGCCACTTGTCTCCTCCATTGTACTCTACTTACAAGCTGTGTTGTTGTCGTCCATCACACGAGCCCTCAGCTCTCGACGTTTCACGACCTTAGCGATCAAGGTGCAAATTCTTCACCCTTTGAAACCTCGAAACACGATAAGTCAACAATGGGTTGACTCTTTCCCAGGCGACATGTGTCCACCACCTATCAACCATGCGGTCCCCACCTAATGGATGTGCCCTCCTTGATGGACAGCTACGATCAAATCGCGACTTCGCACATCGCGAGTTTGAACAATATGTTCTTTGACCTTCTTTCTCTACGAGTCAGCGAAATGTTGAGCTCTTCCCACGTATCCCCTACAATGGACGGCTTGATTTCCTCTTCGAAGAGTTTGTGATTTCGTGACTCGCATGTTGTAAGTTTCTTTCCTTCGAACCCCTGACTCTCGAAATGTTGAAATCTCCCTCTATACGATCGACAGTCTAGACCACTCCTAGGTCAACGGCCATGATCACATCATTATTTCACGTATCATGAGTTGGTGTAGTCTTTCCCTTTGACCACTCCCAATTGCGATTCAACGAAATTCTACTCGATTGCCATGCATCCCTCCTTTGGTTCTTTCATCAGTCAATATGTGTCCAACTTGATATCTGACGGTCTAACTTCCTGTCAGGATTGCATGTATCGTGCATTTGAAGGGATCTCTACCTTTGTTTCCCTGAACGTCGAAATCCTCCTTTGGGCACGAAGAATTAAGTTTATTGCTACTTCTATAGATCTGATGGTTGTTCATCCTCGTCTCTGCATTTCTCCAATATCGATCATTTTTCCTATGGAGTCTTCGTTGCTTCCAGTCCTTGAATAATTTTGGTCTCCCAAGGTTTCAAACCTTTGTCCCTTCCTCTCCAATCCACCTTGGTTTAAGGAACACTCTGCAAGTTTTATCCCTCCTGAGCTTCGTCAGCTATGAAGGACTTAAGATCCTTGCTCTCTTCTTTTGGGATTAACAGGTTGCATCCTCCAAGGGACTCAAAACAATTAGGAAGGTTTACATGCGTACATGAAACTGTGTTCACAGTCAATGAACACACAGTTCATGACTCGGGCTTATGCCACCACAGGACACAAGTATTTACGAGTATAAAACATATCCTAACCATATGATTTCTTACTACCCTAATTATACAACCAAGAAGTGATAAAAGGAATACAGTATATCGATTAAGAAGTCATGCACAATTCCTACAACATACACAGTATAGCCAATTCATACACAGTTACAGATAAATTACACAGGGTAGGAGATCGCTTATCTATTACAGGCTGCCACCAACCAACTAATTATGGGTGTTCGTCCTTCCACCCGACCATAGGCATAGAGGCATTCATTCTTAGCACTCTGACCACCCCCATGCCAAGCCATGATATCACCAGGGAATTCTCACACTTCTCGAGGGTTCTTCCTCCATTTCTGCTTCTGCTCGAGTCATGTTCTCTGTAACCCAGAGCTTTATCTCTCTCGGTTATGCCCTTGGCAAGGTTTCTCAGATCCTCCTCGGCATCAAGCTCACGAAATTTAGTTCGTGACTCGCTGGAGAGCTCTGCGCATCTCCCTTGCGAGCTTACGCTCTCTTTTTGTTCGGTTTCTCCTCTCCCGTGTGTATCCCTCTTACCTTGGAAGGTTTTCCGACCTATCCTCGTCCTTATGTAAGAAGGAAGCTTAGGTCTATAGGTCCCTGTGGTACTTCGGGCTGATATCCCATGTTTCCATTCATGGGGGTGGTTGATAATTCAACCATCGGTCCTTTCTTCATTAACTGATTTCTCTCCTTGGGATTCGAAGGAGGTTGTCATCCTCATCAAGGGAAATTTGGGGTTATTTGTCATAATGAACCCTCTCTTATAGTTTTCACATTCTTCCTCTAGTGATATCATGGCCAGTGCTTTCAAGGATTCACCCCCACAGTTAGTTATTGGCAACTCAAACAATAATACATTTACATTTTCCTCATGCATTAGCATGGAAATTCCTATTTTATGATTAATTACAAATTGGGGGAAATAGGGTGTTACAATTCCATCCCTCTTATAGGAACACCGTCCTCGGTGTTCTTTCTCAAAAACACCTGTCATGCCTTTCTCATTCATCCACTTTAGAATTCTTGACCTTCATCCTCAGTCAGGTCCTCTTTCAGGATCTTAGTCTTCATCATCTGCCTTCAATAATTTTTGGACAACAATCACATTAATCACAATTTTGTGTGAAAACATCTTACTGTTGTTCAAAATTCAAAAGGAAAATTTCATAATCTTAGCACAATACTTATCTGTGCAGTTTGTGGATCTATATCCACATGGTAGATTTGTTATCCATGCTCATCGCTTTCCTTGACATACCCATTGGGTGCATGATTCCAATTCAATAGTTCACAAGAGCTATCATGATTTCATCTTCCTTTCCAAGGTTTTTTTGCACGGGAAACTACCCACTGTGTGCATGATCCCAATAGTTTATAAGAATTATTAAGGTCTCCTCTTCCTTGCGGTCACTCACCCTCCAGGCCCAAGCTTAGGCATCCCCTTCACTATTATACAATCCCTCGGGCGATCCATCTTGCCCTACCAAGGTTTTCTCGCACAGGAAAATTTTAGAGACTCTATCGAGTCTTACAGTCGAGGCGTTCCTCAGACTTGCTCTGTTGAGGCGTGCCTCCGGCTTGTGTTACCTCAAAAGAATAATTTTCAGGCGATCATGGCTTATCACGGGGTTTTCATGGCTCAGTAGTAGCCATGTTTATCATCTTCAACTTTGATAGTAGTCATCTGTCATTTTTGGACATGTCTTTTCTTCTCACCTATATCACAGGTATACAAAATTCATGAGACATCATTATAAATTCTAACTTTCAGAATTTTATTGCAAATCTCTCACCCACAGATTTTCCAATCTCGCGATTTGTTTTCATATTTGTTCCGCACAAGAACCAGATTCATAATTATGGGACTTTCCTTCCCATAATGGTTTGGCTCAGCAAGCAATTGGCCTTCCTTGTGGGCTTACAATGCTGCCATATCCACGACCCCTTTTCTTCCTGCACTTTCAACTTCAATCGGCCAAACAACTTGTTAGCTTTTCCATGCATATACATTTTATTGCACCTTTACAACATCGTCACAACAATTTCATAATTGTGCATACTTAACAATTAAATTACTTTCTCAAAAAGGAAATACCATTCCTTGCAGTTTGGCTCAGCAAGCAATCGATCTTCCTTATGGACTTACAACACTGCCATATCCAAGACCCTTTCCTCCCTACAATTTCATTCTTTACATATCCAAACAATTGTTACTTTTTTCATGTACATTACCTTTTTCGAAAATCAAGTATACTAACAGTCCGAGTCATTTCATCTATTCAAGGATTCAAAGCGAAAGGGTACATCATCCCTTACCTATGCATCATTCCAGCCTACCAAATTTTCAAAATGTGACTTGGATATCAATTGATTTTAATGAATGCGCCAACATTTGTGGCCACATTCATACCCAATGCACCCCTGCATTGATTTCAAG
>ML827837.1:100553-113317 GCA_009831015.1 Picea engelmannii
AAGTGCTACTTGGATATGTTTCAATTTGAGCCTTGCCAAGATGTCATGAGCTAGTAGGAAACAAAAGTGTTGAATTCGACCATGATATATATTGTAATGATCAGAGCTACATGAAGTCGTCAAATAAAACCAATGTTCCATAATAGACCAAAGTACATTGAGATCAAGCATTACATTCTCTGTGATGAAGTCCAGAAAAGAGAAGTGGTTCTCCAATATATCTCCACAGATGAGCAAATAACATATATTTTGGTAAAAGCTCTGTCAAAGATGAAACGTTTGCAAGTTGGGGATCGTGGAGATGAATTCCTTATTGAAAAATGAAGAGATTAATCCCAGGTTGGGAGGTAGCACTGATATGTTATTGATTTATGGACAGTTATTTTTCAGTTCGAAAAATGGTCTAGGATGAGCAGTTCCTTTCCAGTTCAG
Source organism: Picea engelmannii (assembly GCA_009831015.1). Taxonomy (NCBI): domain Eukaryota; kingdom Viridiplantae; phylum Streptophyta; class Pinopsida; order Pinales; family Pinaceae; genus Picea; species Picea engelmannii. Next base: position 100,986 of record ML827837.1, read on the forward strand.
AAAGTGGTTTGAGATTTCTGACGGACATGCATTTTCCAGTTTGGAAAATGGTCCATATCAGACAATCATTTTCATAATGAAAATGGTTTGATAGATTGTTGATGTACCATAGACAACGATTCCCCTTGTGGCCAGTGTGGGGGAATTTTCTAGGAAAATCATTCTTCTTGGTAGTCACTCTCAGTAGTGGTCAAGTAGAATGGTTTGCCTCGACGAGTAGTCATTCTTTCGAAGTTCACAATTGTGAGCAATTTTGAAGAATGGTCTATTTTGGAGGTTGGCGCATGACAATCATTTCCTTAGGAAATGGTCTGGATAGTCATTCCCTAGGGCAGATTCATTCTCTACATGTTGCATTATGTTTAGTGCTGGGGGAATGGCCCAGTTAGGTTAATGGTCCAGGTTCAACAATCAAGGACATGCATTCCCTAGGGAAGACTCATTCTCTCCAGGTTGCACAATGATTGGTGTCGGAGGAATGGCCCAGTTAGGTGAATGGTCCAGGCTCAGAAATCAAGGACAATTATTCTTTTGTGCTTGAGAAAAATAGTCTAGATAACCCATGATTGATTTTTTACTTTTTGAAGGTAGATGATCTTCCAGATCTCATAGATGTGAGTGGAAGAATGGCCCAGATGACTCAGTTTATACTATGATATTGTTTTTTTATGCAGGTTGATATCAGATGATATGATTTCTATGGAGACTGTATGTCTCTGGATAGTAGATGTATGCTACTGTGATGGATGTGTTCCACTAGTTGTGACTATGTGTCACTGATTAAGTAGTTGTGTGCTACTTGGTGTGGTTGTGTATCACTGGATAGTAGTTATGTACTACTATGGATAGACACAATTGTGTTCTATTGAATGGAATTGTTTTGATTGCCATGAAGACTATTAGTAGTGTTGAAAATGATTATCAATTAGATGGATAGTCAGTGTGTTGGTGGACATAAATTCTCCAAGGGGAAAATGGTTTAGGACATTTATTCTTCTAGGACGTATGTCTGGATTAGAATAATAGTCCTTGTAGCCCATGGCATGGCTTCCAACATCTATTGGAATAGTTATTCTTCTAGGGCATATGTCTAGATTAGAAGAATGGTTCTTGTATCACTCTGTGCAGTCAGTGACTTATTCAGTATCATTCCTGATTACTCATATGGTGTATGGCTTCGAGAGATGATGCAGTTGATGGTATCAATTGATATTGATAATATTGATGGTGCTCATGAGCTAATCATGAGATATCCTATATGGCTATGATGATTTTGTCGATTGAATGGTATGCTTGTGCTCAAGACCATTTGCTTCAATACCTCCCTATTTAGGAGGGAGTGTTGATATTATGGTAGTTGCGAGAGGTTAATTAACCTCCACGTGTAACCATGTCAAGAATAGAATATTCTGGGAAGCAAGAAGAAACCCTAAAGCATTGGACATAAACCTAGAAGACAAGTCGACTAAAAGAAATATTTAATATTGAGTGTTTAGCCTCTGGAATGAGAAGTCAACCCAGACAACTAAGGAGAAGCAGTATAAATACAGGACACCAAAGCTCATTTGACACACATAGCTCGCAATTGCAGAAATGTAAGAGTGTGCACTGCAGAAACTGAGTAAGTGCGCAAGTCTGGAGAGTAGCTGCAACTGTAGCTACTGCAACCTGTATTCTTGGTTTAGGCTTGTACTTTCTATTGGTTATGGTTTGGAATGTATTCCTTGTGTGCTAGCTCTGGAGAGAGGTACGCTACATTGATTGGCAATTAGGCCTAGGGTTTGCTTCCAGAACTATTCTCTATCAGGGTTAAGGTGTTTGGGGGTGGCTTCGACCTATGTTTGGGTGAGAATATTTCTATATTGTCTATGGTTAAACAAGAAAACCTATTATTTATAACACTTGCTACTGTCTATATTCGATGGCCTACTAGGTCCAACTACGATTGGATATTTAGGGGTGGGACTTTTAGAGCTCGGGTTCTAGATTTTGCAATGCTTTTGTTCTTCCTTGGCGTCTAAGTCCAACCATCTTCATCCATGTTGATTGTTAGGAATCTTTATGAGTTGGGGGGTATGTGTGCATTGGGTCATTGTGGGTTTGGTTAGATATGTGAGTCACAATCACATATATGATGATCATAAATTTGACGTAGAAAAGAAAATTGATATAGCAAATCAATTGTTGTAAAAATTTATCCTTATTGGGATAGGAATGAATTCCTTATTGTCCTTTGAAAGGCTCACCTTAATGCAAACTTAGTGTTGAGGTTTAGGGTTGTAGAACCATTTAGGTTCATGACAAATTAAACTCTTTAAATGCCTAAATATATTCTCTAGGGTTGGCCATAATCATATCAGGGGGCCAAGAAAACCAACAAGAATATTCTTGCAGAATTTGAGGCCTTGATGCAATATTTTCACACCGAATCATCTAACTAAATAAAAAATAATCCCCTAGTTAGCCTTATTAGGGAGCACCCTGAAAACGTAACCCATAATGGAACTCTCATGAAACTAATTACATAAAATATATATTGAGACTAAGAAAAATCTAGATTGAGAGAGGGGTCTCGTTGCCTCATGATACACCTTTGGTGCCATCACTATCCAACCCAATAACAGTACCAAAAATGACTATATTTTTAGTGTGAGGCCATATTACTTTGTCTTTTACTAGAGAGGTTTTTGGTTAGACACGTTGGTGCAGGACCCCTTCTCTCTTAAGGGCTACATGACCTCCCAGTCATGATCTTCGATTCTAGAGTCAGATGACTGCTTGAAACCTTGTTGGTGTCATTCTATATTAGACACAGGTCCTCTTGACTTCCTGCACAGGCTTCACGATACTCATGACCTTCCCTTTCATGTTCTGCAAAATATCAGAGTTGGTGTTAGCGCCTTTTCTCTCGACTCCTTCTCATATGTGACCTTGGGAAATGACCTCACGCCTACCTGTGATTGTCGGTGCACTCAAGAGTGGTTTGGGGTCAAATCTCTTTTTTCCCTGCAATTCACCCTAATCCTCCACGTGTCTTTTCTCTAAAACCATGGTCCCAATTGAGACCTGCCCATAATCTCATAAAGATCGAGCAGTTTCTCTCCCCGCAAAGCGAGGTGACCGTTGATCTCATGATCTTGACGGTGCTTTCGAATGGATGACCGAGATCTATTTCTTGGGATCAACGGTTCATACCTCCTTCTCCTAGATCGACGGTTGTGGTCGATTAGGAATTCTGGACTTCATAATTCTTGAATCTCAAACCTTAGTTTCCTTTGTAGGGAAGTCTTCCAGAATGAAAGATCTGCTGATACATGTCCCTTTAAATCAACGGTTGTGATCTTTGCACGTCTCCGGACTTTGGGTTTCCCAAATCTCAAAATCCACTTTCTTCCATACTCCAATCTTCCGTAATTAATGATCTGTAGACACATTTCCTTACAATCAATGACCCTACCTTCACTTGGGGTGTTTGACCTTTCAACTCAAATCAACGTGTTAATATTATGGTATCTTCGGGAGGTATGAACCTCTATTGTGACCTATGACGAGATAAGAATACTCCGGAAGGAAGCAAAGAAGTAAAGGAAACCCTAGACAAGTTGTCGAATACATAAATATATTTCATATGAATTTATTAGTACCTAGGAGGAGAAGTCGGCCCTAGTAAAACTTCCCATACTACAATAAATATAGGGTGTCAATTCTCATTATTCATATCACAGCAGTTGCAGAGAGAACTGGATCTGTGCAGGTGCAGTTGCAGCTTGTGCGCAAGTTATTGGGAAGGTGTTGGCTAGCCTCTGGGTGGGATTATCTGATCATCTTGGTTTCTATTCTTTCTTGGTGCATTAGCCTCTCTTGGCTATTGGATTGCTACCAGGATTCTCTTCTTTATCAAGGTCAAGGTGCTCGGAGGGTGGCTTCGGCCTGTGGTTGGGTGACGAGGGTATCGTCAATGGTAAAACAAGCACAATATTCTATATTCTAACAGGTTATGGGCCCACACCCCCTTCAGTCAGCCTAAAACGCTGGAAGGAATCATAGCCACTAGATATTTAGCTCGTTCAGGAACTACCGCTAGGGTTACTAGCAGGAGCAGCTTCCAAAAACACTACAACTAGGGTTACTAGCATAAGAAGTTGCAAAAACCCTAAATCTTTGATCTGACACCTTGTGATGGAGCATCTCGCCCAAAAAGAAGATATTTAGATGCGCCCTAAATCAATGCACCTCTTAGCTCTCTCAGAAGACAGAAATGACAAAGTTGAAGTTTTGGATCAAGGCATGACCAGTTACTAATCAACCGAAGACATGTGTGAAATAATCAGTCTTTCACACTACTCAACACTTACCGGGACGATTGAAGATGATATATGGATAATCGATAGTGGAGCTTCCAGGCACATGATGGGAGATCAAGCCAGACTCTCAAATCTAAATGAGAGAAAGACATCATACAAAGTGGAGCTTGGAGACAAAAGCACTTACCCCATCGAAGGATTTGGACAAGCCTTCGTCAAGTTGGAATCAGGTAATCATGTTCACTTAAGCAATGTTTTATATGTACCTAGTTTAGAAAATAATATTGTATCAATATCATGTTTAGAAGACAAAGGAAACAAAATAGCCTTCATGGATGGAAAGGTGTTATCATGGCATAAGAATTCTAGCATAGAGGATGTCAGGGTCATTGGAAGTCGTGAAGGAAATTTATATAGACTACTAGAACAAAATGAAGAAGCTCTAGTACATGATGAAGTCAACCCTAATGAACTTTGTCATAGAAGGTACACTCATATCAATTATCAAGCATTACCTTTCCTCGGAAAAATGGTTGAAGGAATACCAGAATTGAAATCCACACATGAAGGAATTTGCAAAGGATGTGCCCTTGGGAAGAATATTAAGAAACCATTCCCAAGCAGCAGCAACAGATCTAAGGAAATCCTAGATATAATACACTCATATGTTTTCGGTCCAATGCTAGTCAGATCTCTAAGAGGATCTCTTTACTATGTAATCTTCATAGATGACTATTCAAGAAAGACGTGGATGTACCTACTGAAATCAAAAGATGAAGTATTCAGCAAGTTCCAAGAATTCAAGGTAGAAATAGAAAACCTTACGAACAAGAAGATCAAGACATTAAGAAAAAATAATGGAGGAGAATACACCTCAAAGGAGTTCGTTGCATTCTGCAAATCAGCAGGGATTAGGAGGGAGCAGACTGTTTCTCACAATCCTCAACAAAACGGTGTAGCAGAAAGAAAGAACAGATCTATCAAAGAAATGGTAAAAACCATATTGAACGATCAAGGTCTATCCATGTTTCTATGGGAAGAAGCAGCAATGATGGAAATATATGTACAGAACATAATCCCTCATTGTATATTGAAGGACATGACACCAGAAGAATCATTCTCAAGTAAGAAACTTAACGTAGAAAATCTAATAATATTTGGATGTCCATTTTACTCTCATATTCCCAAAGATAAAAGGAATAAACTAGAACCCTCAAGAAAGAAGGGGATATTTCCATAACAACACAAGATAGAAGTTAGTAGAGACGTAACATTCAATGAAAGGATGGTCTTCAGGAAATCCACCGAAGAAATTATAGAAGAAGAAGAACTTGAAGAACCAAATGAAGAAAACATAGAAAACGAAAATAACAAAAAGGATCAACCTGATAATCCTATGGAGCCATGTGAGAACATTGACTCAGATATCATACCAAAGAGAAAGAAACGACCATCTTGGCTTGAAGCTACATTACAAGACACGGAAAGAATCAAGGTTCCAGAAGGAACATCCAGGAAGAGTAAAAGACCGAAAAGATTCTCAAGTTATGCAACATACATGACAAAGCTTCTAGATGAATAACCTACCACATTTGAAGAAGAAAACCTAAAGGGAAAATGGAAAGAAGCTATGGAGGAATAACATCAATCCATTATGAAAAATGAAGTATGGGAAATTGCACCTAGACCTAAAGAAAAATCAGTGGTAACCTCAAAATGGGTATACAAGATCAAACATGCAGCAGACAGAAGCGTGGATAAATACAAGGCAAGATTCGTGGCCAGAGGGTTCTCCCAGAAGGAGGGAGAATATTATGATGAAACCTTTTCTCCGGTGGCAAGGTATACCTCCATCAAAGCTATCATATCCCTTGTCACTTCCATGGGATGGAATCTACACCAGATGGATGTAAAGACAACCTTCCTCAATGGAGCTATTGAAGAAGAAGTGTATACTGAAAAACCTCAAGGGTTTGAGGTACATTCCATAGATACTCACGTTTGTAGATTGAAGAAAGATCTATATGGACTCAAGCAAGCTCCAAGGGCTTGGTACGCAAGAATGGAAAACTATCTAACAAGACTTGGTTTCTCCAAGAGTCATGCAGATCCAAACCTTTATTACAAATTCATGGATAACGCACCTGTGATTCTACTATTATATGTTGATGATCTATTCATAACAGGTGAAGAATCTCTAATTATCCAGTGCAAGAAGGAATTAGCCTATGAATTTGATATGAAATATCTAGGTCTCATGCATTACTACTTGGGACTAGAAGTATGGCAGAAACGTGGTGAAGTATTCCTTGGACAAGGAAAGTACGCAATAAAGATCCCTCAAAAATTTGGAATGATGGACTGTAAGTCCATGGACACTCCTATGAATGCAGATATAAGAAAAGTGAAAGTCCCAGACTCTGATCCAGTTGATCCATCTCTATATCGACAGCTAATCGGATCATTGATGTATTTAGTAAATACTCGACCGGATATTTTCTTTGTTGTAAACACGTTAAGTCAGTTCCAGGTGGAACCTAGACAAGAGCATTGGATAGTTGCAAAGCATGTTCTAAGATATATTCATGGGACAATAAACTATGGCTTGAGATATACCGCATCCAGTGATATCCAACTTCATAGATTCACAAACTTTGATTGGGCAGGAAGTGCAGAAGACAGAAAGAGTACTTCGGGTATGTGTTTCAGCTTGGGCTTCGTTGTGATATCTAGGGGAAATAGGAAACAGAAGTATGTCGCACTCAGTACAGCAGAAGCAGAGTATATGGCAGCTTGTGAAGCATGCACAGAAGCAGTATGTCTAAGGAAGTTAATCTCTGATTTATTTGATCAGATTCCAGAATTGACCATAATATATTGTGATAATAAGAGTTGTATAAGATTATCATAACATCCAGTGTTTCATGAAAGGTCAAAGCACATTGATATCAAATACTACTTTATTCGAGATAAAGTCTAGGAAGGAGAGGTAAAGCTCGATTATATCCCCATTGATGAGCAGACAACAGACATCCTGACAAAACCTCTATCCAGAATTAAGTTTGCATATTTCTGAGAGAAGATGGGGATCATGGAAATAACTCTCTTAGTTGAAAGGGAAGATTCTCCAAGCTAGGAGAAGGTACAAAAAAATATTCTTGAAAACATTTATTTGTGTGACTTAAATGACTCTCCAGATTAGGAGGGAGCACTGAAAATATTATTTATCTTTGTAATTGAAAAATAGTCCAGATTGGACAGATTCTTTCATGTTCGGAAAGTGGATTGAGATTTATGACGGACAGTGACTTCCCATTGTGGTTAACATGGGAGGTAGTCTGATTACTAATGTATCATAGACATCGAATTCCCATTGTGGTTAACATGGGGAGTGGTCTAGGGCAGTCTCTCTTCTTGAGGGTTACTCAAGAATACTGGCCCACCTTGTCGGACAACGATTTTTCATTGTGGTTAACATGATGAATGGTCCATTTTGGAGGTTGATGCAGGACAATCTTTTCCTCTTATGGTTAACGGAAGAAATGGTCCGGATAGTCATTCCTTAGGGTTATCCATTCTCTCCAGGGCGCACTTTGATTAGTGTAGGAGGAATGGCCTAGGGTGGGGAATGGTCCACGCTCAGCAATCAGGGACAGACATTCCTTATGGTTATACATTCTCTCCAGGGAACACTTTGATTAGTGTAGGAGGAATGGCCCAGGGTGGGGAATGGTCCAGGATAGTCATTCCTTAGGGTTTATACATTCTCTCCAGGGTGCACTTTGATTAGTGTAGGAGGAATGGCCCAGGGTGGGGAATGGTCCAAACATTCCTTAGGGTTTATACATTCTATCCAGGGTGCACTTTGACTAGTGTAGGAAGAATGGTCCAGGGTGAGGAATGGTCCAGGCTCAGAAATCAAAAACAATCCTTCTTCCTTGGTTGAGAAAAATAGGGCAGATAGCCCATTGCTGATGTTCTATACTGAGGGCAGATATTCTTTCATATGTCACAGATGTGAGTGAAAGATTGGCCCAGATGATTCAGTTTATATCATAACATTGTTTCTATGCAGGTTGTTATCAGATGTTTGTTATGAAGACTATATGATAGTAGATGTAAACTACTGTGGTGGATATGTTCCATTGTTTGTGAGGCAGATATTGTTTTAGAAATCACAGATGTGAGTGAAATATTGGCCCAGATGATTGTTATGAAGACTGCTTGTCTCCAGACAGTAGAGATATACTACTATGGTGGATTTGTTAAATTGTTTGTGACTATGTGTCACAGTTTGAGTAGTTGTGTACTACCTTGAATAGACACAGGTGTGTTCTATCAATTAATGTTGCACCAGTTGTCATAGGAGATTATCCAGTTGGATAATAATGACGGTGCTCGTGTTGCTACCAGTTGAATGGTCTATTGTGCTCAAGACCATACCTCCCTAGCTAGGAGGGAGTGTTAATATTATGGTAGCTTTGGGAGGTATGAACCTCTATTGTGACCTATGTAGAGATAAGAATACTCCGGAAGGAAGCAAAGAAGTCAGCCCTAGTAAAAATGCCCAGACTACTATAAATACAGGGTGCCAGTTCTCATTGTTCATATCACAGTAGTTGCAGAGAGAACTAGATCTACGCAGGTGCAGTTGCAGCTTGTGCGCAAGTTTCTGGGAAGGTGTGTGCTAGCCTCTGGGTGGGATTATCTGATCAGCTTGGTTTCTATTCTTGCTTGGTGTATTAGCCTCTCTTAGCTATTGTATTACTACTAGTATTCTCTTCTCTGTCAAGGTCGAGGTGCTCGGAGGGTGGCTTCGACCTGTGGTTGGGTGACGAGGGTATGGTCAATGGTAAAACGAGCACAATCTTCTATATTCTAACACAACGGTCATATGGCCCTCTTCTTGATCAATGGTCGAGATCTCCTTCGATTCTTCGGACTTCTGAGAGCTCAAATCTCAAACTTCACCCTTTTCCAAATGGATTTTATCCGAAGGTTGTGATCCATTGATGCGTGTCCTCCTGATCCGACGATCGATGACTACTTCGGGTCTTTACCCGGAGTACATGGATTTATGCCACATCTCTCTCAGATCCGATGACTACGAATCACTTCGAGACTTTACCCAGAGTCCACGGATTCACGCCACATCTCCCCTAGATCTGTCGGCCCAGATTCACTTTGGGTCTTCAGGGTTCGGCAATCTCAGTTCTCAAAATGAAACCCCACTACAATTTTCCTGGAGCTCACGATCTGCTGACAAGTGTCCACTTACAGATCGACGACTCTCATCTCTTCGGCTCTTCGGGCTTCGGGTGTTTCAATGCTCCACCTTTGCCTTCCTCTAGATCTCATGACTCGCCGACACGTACCCTTCTAGATCTAACCATCCAAATTAGCTTCGGCTCTCCGGCACTCTGCACTTTGGGAACCTCAAGTTTCAAACTTGCTCGCTCCTGAGCTCATGATATCTAATGGCTCAGATTCACTTGATCGATCCGATGCTTGAGGTTCACTCTAGACGCTCTGATGACTCGGGTCTGCTTCAAATGATTGAACGACTGAGATTACACTTCGGCTTTCTAGCTCTTCAGACTTTGGAAATCTCAAGCTCAAACCTTGATGAGTTCTCTCTCCTATTTGTGTGAAGTGTTAAAGCTCGTGCACTTCATTTTGAACAGACGCCTATTGATCTTTTGCACTGTGATCCAACAACCACTATCGCTCCTCCTCCTGAGCTTCTGATTTCTTCTGACTTAGAAGATTTTCTAAGTCTTCAAAGGTCTTTACCTTTGAACCTCTTGCGAGTTTGTCTCTCGGACCTCGACTACACTTCTGAAAAGTGTTATCCCTCTTGAGCTTGGCCTTCATGAAGATTTCGATTTCCCACGCACTCCCTGTGTTTCAGGGATTTTCGATAACTCAGATCTGAAGGATTTCTTGAAGAGAAATTCTTCTAACCCTTCTAGCATTCTCCTCTTGCTCGATGCACACCTTGCAACCGATTCTTATGCAAGATTTGTGTTCTTGCGGATGACTATGCATGCCTTGCAGCAGTCACTTTGCACTCCTTGCAAAGGGGAAATTTCATGCTATCTCTTTTGAGCTTCGAAACTGAAACAGATCCCGTCAATGCACTCCTTGCGTTCTGTGTGCACACCTTGCACCGATTCGACAGAAGAGAAACAATTGAATCTTATGCCAACATTCACAGTTTCATCTACTCATAACGAAATTCATTCATTCATGAAAACACAATAACATGGATTTGCAAACAATGTCCACACCATGCATTGGGTCAATTTTCCTCTATTATCTTCATTCAAGAGTAAAAGTGGCTATATCTATAATCAAAACAACAACTAAAATTCAGAAATCTCCTACTAACTTGCAGCCACCTCATTTGGGCGTACAAAACCTCTATTTATCTTAGAGGGTCCTTTGGGTTCCCCCTGACTACTTGTCTACTCCAAAACCTAGCCTAATGACTATCTTAGTTCAGTCGCATTCCAGAGCAGGAGTGGAAACCCCCACTTCACTCGCGATCATTCAAGCGTGCTTCAAAATATTTCTCGGTGATGAGTTTAGGCATGCTTCAAAATATTCACCATGACTGCCAGGGTTGAGATTCCAGAAATATTCTCAGGCGCTAAGTGGTCCTGCTCCGTGTGCTCGCTAACGATGCTCCTGCATCATACTCTCCTTGACAAAAATTTATGGACTCTTGTCCATGAGCTCCTGCACAGACTTTCCATGCTTCTGGATATCAGCTTCATTTTCCCAACTGGCAACTTCTATTGGGTGTCCCTTCCACTTGACCATATATTCAAAATAGGCCTTTCTCCTGGTCTTTTTGCCAATCCTTTGATCAACGATCTTCTACATCTATGGTTTTTCTGCTATAGGAATTTGTTTCTCCCATTGAATCTTCTCTTGATCTTTTGTTCCCTCTGTGTCATCTTTCCTCTAAGGATACAGGTCTGAAATGTTGAATATGAGTGATATGCCCACATCATCTAGCAGCTCAATCTCATAGGTATTTGCATCAAACTTCCTCAAGATATTACATGGTCCTATCTTATTCATCTTTAACTTGTTATATGTTCCCCTAGGGAACCTTTCTTTCCTGAGATGTGTCAGAACCTAATCTCCTACTTCAAATTGAAATTCTCTGCGATGTGGACCAGCTCTGCGCTTGTACCCTTGGTTATAACTCTGCAACTATCCTCTGATCTATCTATGGAGCTTCTGCATTTCTGCAGCAAAATACTTTTCTCCAACGCTCCTGAACTCACTTTGTTCCAAGTCTCTCAACTCAAATACTCCCCTGTGTTGCATTCCATACAATATTTGGAATGGGATCTTTCCAGTGCTCTTGTTTGGTGAGTCATTGTATGCAAATTCTGCTTGTGGCAGAATCTGATCCCATTGATTGTGATGCTCAATGACCAGACTCCTCAATAAGTTTCACAAACTTTTGTTTACCACCTCAGTCTACCCATCTGTCTGAGGGTGATAAGCTGAGCTAAAGGACAAATATGTCCCCAATTTCTTCCACAACGTTCTCCAAAAGTGACCAACAAATTTAGTGTCCTTCTCCGAGACAATGCTTCTGGGTAGTCCGTGAAGTCTCTATTACACATGAAATTTGCACACCTAGGTACCTCGCCCTAAGTGTCGTAAAGTGTCATATAAGTGTCTCATACACCTTAACACCATGAAATAGCCTATGTCACAATCCCTAGTCAATGTGGAGGAGGGATATATTACATGAAGGCCAAAATACCAAGTACACATGAATTATTATTAATATTCATGGAAAATGAATTGATTAAGTTTGAGAATCAAGTGCACATGAATTACTATTAATATTCATGAAAACGAAAGTAATTAAGTGTGAGAATCCACCTCACATTTGGTTTCCTATTTTTTAGGGAAGGTGGAGGATCTCATGGATGGTTGAAATATTTCCTCCTTAAAATCCTTGAGATATATTTCCTCCCTAAAATCATTAAGAGATATTTT